>LR736866.1:9081725-9106483 GCA_902654985.2 Oryctes borbonicus
TTTGAAATTAATCTAGCTCTGGTTCTGGAGGCCAGTGATCATTATGTAAATATGTTTTCTTTTTATGGCATTCTTAGAGTACCAAATTTGTTTTCTTTCTATAAGAAGGTATTATTTGAACTTGTCGCTGACTGAGCTTCAAACTGTTATATATTCTTATATATATTTATTATTTCTAGATAATGTAATTTTTGTATCGTAATGTTAATAATCTTATATGTAATAAAATTATCTAACAAATTACGTTCATTAATTAATAATAACACGATACAACAAAATTGAATTCTAAAAAATTTTCGGATTTTTATCTAAATTTTCTGGAAATTTTTGGTTGATCAATTACAGTTTTCCACGGATCAGATCGAACTTTTCTTGTAATGCATTCTTTTCAAAGAGAACGAATTGTTACAAACACTAAACTTCACATCGCACGCCTACGATATACGACGGATTTATTAAAAAAATTGTGAGGTATCGAGTGTGCTGATACTTTTACCGAACTTAAAGTTTTTTATATAATTAATATTAACAGAGATATTAGATGGATTTTCAAATTTATATTAGTATCATTGGGCAATGGCACAAATGCCTTTAGTCACTGCGAGCTTAATAGATCTATTGTAACAAAATGGCCTTATATGTGTTAGAGTAGGTGGAGACTCTTAATAAACCTTAGTATTACTCTAGGAGGTTCATCCCTCAGTTCAATAGATGTCAGAAATAGTTTATGGAAATGTTGTTGTCGAGTGCGACTGATGGCTAGAGATAACAAAGACATGTGAAATTATTACTTTTTTGCAGCGATTAGACAGACTCGTGTTTTGTCTCGGGGAAACTTGTAAGCAACACATGACGAATAGACACGAATCTGTCTAGTCGCTACAAAAAAGTGATAATTTCACCTGCCTTGGTCATCCCTACTGATGGCAACACATTTACATAGAATATGTTCTGCCGTCTCCAGATCTTCTAGGCAGATTTGTTCTCCAGCTTTTCCTAGATTGAATAGGTAATATTTTAGGGCTGCATGACCTATCAGGAATCCCGCCAGTAATCTAATGTCCCATTTCCCGAACGATAGCACAATTTTTACTGTCGTAGTCGAGCTTTTCTACCTGTTTTTGTCCTGGAACATTTTCCCAATGCGAAGTCGTTTGATAGTCCTCCCATGCTTTAATTACTTGTTTCATGTGGCTCTTTTATAGGTTACAGAAGGGATTAGGACCACTGAATGGCGTACTAGCTGCTACTCTAGCCAGCTTGCATGCCTTTTCATTGCCTTCGATCTCTTGATGACTTGGGACCCACCGCAAAGTATCGTGGTTTTTATGTCGCAATTGGCTTAAATTATGTATACATTCGTGAATCAGATCAGATTCAATTTCCTAACTGTCATTGATTATACATATAGTTATGTATTCGCCTCGTATCCCTATCTCGAGATTCTTTATGGCTCATTCAAATTTATATTGGTAAACGCGTGTCCGAAGCTTCGAAATAAGATTATTCAATCCGTATCAACTGTATACTTACATTAACTGGAATTAAATTATAGCTTTTTATATTTAAGTATAGATTTCTGTATTTGCTCACTGAAAAAGCTTCTTACATCTATTTAAATTCGTAGTCACAATCCGCGTAAATCAGTGTAATAAACTCAAGATGAAAATGAAGTTGCAAACATTCTAGGAGTTGGTATGTTTATATAACAGTGTTGTGAATTGTGTAGAATGGGCATATATATAGTATATATTGTAATGTGTTCCGAGGGGGAAAATTGAGAAAATTTAAAAATTTATGATTTTTCCAAATTAACTAGATAATTATTAAAAAGTATCGCCGTCAACTGATTCCACAAATTAGAAAGATAAAATATTATAAAGACCTAAACGTTATTATTTTCTTTATTTTAAACAATAAAAATTTTCGAGTGTTTTTTCACTCTTTATCAGGGTGGTATTAAAAAACACTTACAATTAGACATGAATTGATAGCATAAAAATTAACTTACATATACGAACTTTTCTGACTATTTATACTATTGCAAAAATAATGCAAAAAACAAGGAACATCCAATTTTTAAAAATCGTACGTGTGCAGCAACAACTGGAACGACTAATGTTAAAATTTACAAATATTAAATAAAATTATATATTGAGATGCAAACACAAATGTATACGATTCCAGAATTGAAGGAAAAATATGCCCGATATGCAAGGTTTTCTAAAAAAAAAAAAATAATACGTATTTTAAGTTGGAACTTGGAAATTTTCGATGTCACTAATTTTGTTCGATCAAGAATTTTCACTTCATTAAAATCAAAAGAGTGACCATATTGCAAAGAATGAGTACTTATGGCAGTGGAATGTAAGTTGTTATGAACATTGCTTTTGTAACCTGAAATGCGATTTTTCAATTTTTGAAACGTTTCACCAATGTAACAACCTTTCCAAATAATTCAAACTGTATTTGAGTTTAGAACAAATTGTTTTTTTTACAGGTTAAGGTAATTTTTAGATTAATGTAACCCTTGAACGAGATAGAAATCTTCCCACTGATTCACTAAATATTAAGTGAGATAGTTTCAGGATCAGGATCACTTGCAATATTACTGTTCAATCTCGGAGATGAATGCAGTATCTTGTTTTGTTTTTTCTCAGAACTTCATGGAGTAATTTAAAATTCTTATCATGATAACTAGGTAGTGAAATATTTAAAATCAGATGTTTTGATGCACGAATTAGGATGATTTTGAGGGGATGACAAGATTTACTTCTTGATGAAGTTTGGTAAAGAATTGTTTAATCTGATAAATTTAGGTGTAAGGTCCTTACTCTAGTTAGTTACCCTGAATATTGTTCTAGGAAGATTTTATATTAATTTGGATGTTTTGGGAAATGAGAAGATGGGATATAAAAGAAGTTATTGTTCCATTCCCTCACTACCGTCGTTGACCGGACTCGATATGATTTCATGACACCCACGCTCCAAAGATAATAGGTCAGAAAAAGAATTACTGCTTTAAAAAGCGAGCTTACGACAGGTAAATGGATCTTTACTTTGGAACTGTTGAACAAATAGAAATCTTTAAGCTTGATGTATGGATGGCGCCAAAGGCAGTTAATTTCTATGCTGGAAATAATAACACTACATAAGCACATAATATATGTACTTTGGGTTGAGTGAAGTAGGGGTAACAAATCATTTTCCCTTTTCTTAGTACGCCATTCCTCATGATTATAAAATATCAAGTCTCACTCTTCGATGAATTTGTAGCTGTTGTCGTCGGCCATATTGCTCTAGACCGACTCTTCCTCCTATACCCAAAGCGATAAAAATTGCTCCGAGTGGAACTCCGACCGCTCTGACTTTACCAACTTAATACAAATTATTACTCAGGCTGATTCTTGAACAGGTTTATTCATACTAAGTGCCCTATTCTTTGAGATTCCCCTATATAACATTTCGGTTTAAAAAAGGCGTCTTATTTTGTTAATTATAATTTTTAGAATCTATACTCTAGAATTATCAGACGCTAGTGGTTTCAATCCATCTTTTCAAAAGTAAATTAATGACGCAAAACATTCGGATTACCGACAAATATGTGATAGTTGAAATAATATACATATTGTGACAAAAATGAAATGTGAATTCTACCTACAAATTGTCTTTTGTGAATATTTAGGTCAAGTTTGAAACATATTATGCATGTATAGAATGGTCACTCGACGCATTCTTTTTTAAAACTAGAACACAACTTCAATCCAAACTATCTCAAATTTCAATAGCAAATGTAAATGCATGCGAAGAAATAACAAAAGGAAATGGATATTAATACTACATCCTTTGCCTTAGGCTGTTTCGAGACAGGTACCAACTTTTAATTATGTTCATGGTCATGTCCTGTGTTCGTCTCTATTTTAATGGAAAAATTCTCACGCACCTTTTTTGTTACTTTCTGTAAGAAAAGGTTAACAGGAAGATGTATACAAGTGGCTACAAAATTTTTGATATGTACATAAGGCGTATACGTCCGAACTTCAGGATTATTTTTCCAGTTACGTCGCTGAAATTCTTTTCTTATCATCCCCTTTGTATGTGTATGGATTACCCAAATCTCATAAGGGAAACTTGCCCCTACGACTTGTTGTGAAACGAAAAATATTTCATACCTGTATGTGAGGCGTATTGTATCCAATAAAAGTATATTTAAAGTAAGTTAAACTTCCTTATTTTTTTCTGTGCAAACAAAGCACAAATAACATGTCACAATGCATCATTAAAGGATGTCGTCAATTTCATTAGCACGTTCACCAGCTTCATTTCCGATTTCGTATAACAAAATTCACTGGTTTACAACAATTAATGAGAATTTTACGACTTGACTTTCTATCGCAACAGTAATTACATCTTTAAACATTGACATTAGTTATCTGCGACATATTGTGTGAATATGAAATAAGAAAACGCATGCCGCTGTAATTTGTTTCATAATAATAACACCTGGCGAATAAAACTAATCGGAATTACAAAACCAATTAGAGGTAATTGCTTGATTACTTGATGATACGGTTTTCTTTTTATGAAATAATAAACTCATTGTTATTTATATATGTGTTCAAGAAAATTTTATAAGCTTTATAAAAATACTAGGCGGGAAATTGACTTTATATACAATCAATGTTGATTAGTATCTAGCAGTATTTATTATGAAGAGCTGCAAATTAAAGTTATACTAAACAAATTTCAAAATAGTTTCCGAAGAAATAGCTGTAGGGTGGTCCATTTATATTAGATCTTCTTTATGAAAAGAAAAGGCTTCAGGTAAGGAAAATAGTCAGAATGTAATGTAGTCAGAAGTTAAGTTTTAGTTCAAGGTAAAGTATGTCTTTTGAGATGAAATACATTACCTTTTTTCATTGGATTTTAAAAGGTTATCAATTTTAACTAAAAAAAAGCTCATACGACTTAAAATTAACATGAAATGAGATATTTTCAAATAAAGAATAAAAAAAAAATTTAACCTGTGCATCATTTAGAATTAAAATAAAATTGTAGTTAAAACTATTGTTAAAAGGTAGAGATATCTATTTCCCTCGAAAAATAGAAAACAGCTACATTTTAAGATAAATTTTCAGGAGATATTGCCTACTTGATTTTATTTAGACATGGTATCAAACCATGTCTTCAACATTTGAAACATACAGGATGTTCAGTATTACACATCAAATTTTGTCAAATTCAAATGCCACAAATAACACGTGTGCTTCATGTTCAAAGTAAACAAAATATTTACAGTAAAAGGCAAATACTGCATTTGGATATTTTGGATATAGCATCCGAAATCTGCTCGATGTTAGTATTGTTTCGTTATCATGACAATAATAAACAAAAAATTGTGTTTTGTTTATTACTGAAATGGTAACCAAAGTCCCTGTTGATTCAAAATTTGTGAAAACAGCTTATACGTCTTGCTAACTAAAATAATATATACACACTACCGAACTCAACTTATTTAAGTTTAAGCTTAAAATTTTGAATCAATAGTTTAAGATCGTCAACTTCTACATGTTTCGTTGACTGCTGTCATGGTAACCAAACTATACTGCAGAAACCATTTTAATAAAATATCCTAATGTAAAACTTGGTCCACCTACAAGTGGCTACTTAGATCAAAGGTATTCATTCAATCAACAGTTTAAATGCGACAAGATCAATATCCTTTATTTAACGTTTTCATGGTTACCGAGTCATATTGATATCAAATATTGCATCCAAGTGCAAGACTAGGCTTTGAGTGTAAATATCTCTTTTAGTTAATATTAGATAAATGAAAATAAATTTCCTCGAAAAGATACATGCGCCAACCAGCATCTCCCTCCCATCCTCTCTTCACCTCTTTACAGATGATAAATATAGAATAGTTCTATTTTTTTTTATAACAAAACTAAGTATATTATTGACTTTGTAATTATAACTGCATCATGCTTTTCGCCTTTTTTAAAAAATGACGCCCAATATAAAAAAAAAGAAAAATCCATGGTATGAAATGAAAGGAATTATTAAGAGGTTCTTAAAAAAAGCAGTAGGAAATTTAGCCTAAAAATTGAGCTAATCAAATCAATTCGAAACGATGACAGAATGTTAAAGAAATTTATTAATTTCATTATATTATATTCATCATATTAATTAAATGAACGGTTACTTATGATTTCTCTAATGGAATGGTCAAGGTGATAACTTTTCGTCCGCGTATGATGCGTAATGAATATATACAGTAATTTCGTTTTCGAAAATGTTTCTCTTTCAGCGGCTATGCCCACTAAAACACAGATATAACAGATGTTTTACCAGATTGTCCATGCACTCGTAGACCTCTCTGAAAAGTAGAAAGTTCACCTGCTCATTTTTTTTCTGGTTATTTACTACGGAATTTAATAAATACGTATTTAACTTAACATGAGTGAAAATTCACATACAAGCATATGTATGTTTTTTTTCCGTCTATGAAATAATGTTCCTCAAAATGTTCAAGAATTGAGTGTGTCCGGAGGAACTCAGGTCCCGGATCTAATTTAATTAATTCCTGGATATTTCAATAATCAATTTAATCTCTTTAATCTTATTATGAATCAATGATTACATATTTTATCAAATTTTAAGTATTGTTTCACGGTTTAGATAGATACATTAAGCTGTTGACTTTAATTACCCTTGCCTAAGTATTTCCATGGATCAAACGGAAACCTTTGATACGAGGTGGTATTGCTGGCGCATGGATCAAGTCATATTTGTTGCAACAGGTATAGACTATCACAATAGCACATGTGTACGGGTCGGTGTTTCGAAAAGTAGATTCAGTTCATCTTCGAGAAAATGTAAATATTAAAAAAGTGCGTGTTGTGCAAATTTACACTACCTGCATTACTAAAAATTGCCTCATCTTACAATAAAAAAATATTAGATAAAAAAATTAGGTTTTCTTGTACCATGCGACAATAATCAAGTGTGCGTTCAAAATTTATCTGTGAGAGGCTGGCACAATTCTATATGATAGAGGTGGAATCACGGTAACCCTAGGCGAGAACACTGACAACATAATCTACATTACGATCTATCCGATATATTTGTCGAGCAGGAACGTCCAGTTTTGCGCAAACGTCTAATAAAGCGAGCAAAAGCATTTCTGGAATAATGCCTCCTTTCTGGGTATCGTACGCTGTATTCTGGCGATGCAATAGCTGCATTTTCGAAGGAACGAAAATAAATAACTAACATGTCATAAGCTTCACTATTAGAATATGATACTTTTATTAGTTCCTTCTACAGAGACATTCTCTATGCATATACTAACCAGCAACTGTCACAATTACTTTGAAGGCTCATTGTTTCATGGTTAGCTAAACATCGCTATCTATCTCTACCTTACTGGCCAATTCTTCTATAGGTGGCTAATTTGTAGTCATAAACATGATCTTAAGATTCGCAAATTAACATAACTTCGAAAGAAAAATAAGCAGTAACATCTATCTTACTACATATGTAAGAAGAAGACAAAATCCCAATGTGGGGGAAATTGGAGGGAAGAAGTCGTCAACATTGCTTCGCCTCGTAATGTAAATTATCAGCGTTGCTTTTCTACCTCATGCTGCTGTTTGCCTCTCTCGCCTCGTATTGCATAGCAGAAAGCAGCGACAAACAACCAGGTACAGATGCCAAACCAACTCAAAAGATACTGTTTCTTATGTCGGACGATAGTGATATAAACGGAGACGCAAACAACAGTATGATGTAGAGAAACACTCGGAGCAACGCAGATGGCGCTTCACATTACTTTTGTCGTATGTGATTCCATCAACACCATGAGTTATAGTAGCATTAATTTGGGAAAATATAAAATCGACCGCTCGTAATGATGTGGCCACCACAAAATCCAGTTTGCAACCCTATCCAACTAAAAAAATTCCACTTAGACCATTAATCAAGAAGATCTCCCAAATAACAAAAAACCACTTTGGAGAATTTTAAGTATTTTATAAGCCTTGTTGTAGTAATAAAATTAACAAATTTATACATGTCAATACATCATTGGAATCACATAAATGTGCAGGTAACAAAGCACTTTTTGTGCTCGATACTGCCATCTAGGCGCTGTTCAAGAGTTGGTTTGGCATTAGTACCCGATCTTCCATCGCTACTTTCTAGGCAGCGGGCGTATACATCTTGGTCGGAGATATAGCGTTTGCTTTGTTGATGCGTAGTGATACAAACCCAAAATCAGTGTGAGGTAGAAAACCATTCAAAACCGTGAGCTATATTTGCTTAAAACTTCAAAACTAAAACATATTAAAAAATGATCTTTCAACAAAAACAATATTATGCACATCTCGCTGAAAATTCAGCATGTTCCATTTAATAAATTGGGGTAGCTACGAACTTATGAGACAGCCTGTAGGTTTCAGCATAATTTCAGCCATGTCCACAATCATACCTCATATCAAAAAAAAGCCATGTTAGAAAATCTCCATTCGCAAAAGAGACCGAGGGGACGACTGACCCTATATCTGTTGTGGAAGTGCATTGCAAAGTTACACATTGTCCTGTAATATGTTATCATGTGGACCTAACGACATGCCTAGTTTTCTTGACAAATTATAAATTACATTTAGATTGGAAAATAAGCTGAATTAGTGTAATACAAATCAAAAAAATCATACATTATTGCCATGAAAGAACTAATAAATAATCGTGTTTATCGTTCACGTATCTTATCAGGAATATCCATTCGCTAGTAAATTTGAATTAAAAAAGGAACAACGCAGTTTGTGCATACAAATTATAATGGATTATTACAATCCTAAAAAAAAAGCAATTAGTTAACAATAATGAAGTACCCAACGAATGACATTAGCAATGCGTTAAAGAAGGGGTAGCGAATCTTCTTCTGTTATTGCTTGCATCCATTTTGCAACATATATAGGTTCGTCGATCTTCTTGCGCTCGCAGTCTTCTATGGTTACGCTAGTGAAAATGTGCAGTGTGAGAGTAACATTTGTTTTACTGGTACGTAAGCAATGATAACACGCGGTCTACATAATTTGAATAAATTTCGCGTTAATTGTATATGTATTTACGTTTAAATTAGTTAAGAAATGTGGAATCGCGACAACGTTATTATAGTAAAAAAAAAACAACTAACTAAATATTCAGAACACATGTTTCTGAATACGTGAATAAAAAATAAAGGAAAAAATATTTTAATATTTTTACAGATGAATAATGTTACTTCTTGAAATTTTTGAAATATTTTAAAATTTCTTTGTAAATAGAACAGCCACCGTATATAAAAAATAAATAATTTAGAATTCCGTTACCGATTTTTCAAGTTCAATTCTTGCTATTTCCAAAATTCAACGTGCGGTTTAGCAGGACTTTTGTGTTCTAAGTGATTTTGCTGAAAAATTAGTAAACGTAACATACGCCCGCGAAAGCCCGAGAATTATATGAATGCTGTAAGTATCGTATCCGCGTAAATTAAATTTTATTTTCGGCTTTTATTATTCATACTTTTATTTTTTATAAATTCTTAGTATGGCGCCATTATTTTTCAAAATACTTTCTAGTAGATTGTATTTTCTAATACAAGAAAAATAGAAACAAGAGCATTTTGATAAACCTGATTTAACACCACCTTTGTAATAAAACAAAATCAAGGGTTTCCTTATTGATTTTTATTCAAAACAAGAAACATAACTGACTATACTATAATTGCATAATATGATTTATTTATTATAAAAAGGAAAAGAAGGAAGACAAGCCCATATCAAAAACGATTTGCGTAACTATCCAAAAAAAATCTGACTGTCCGGTTTAAAAGCTACAGAATATTCAACGGAAATTTATGTATCTAGAAGATGTGTGTAGATGCAACAAAATCCTTGTTACATACAGAACAGAAACAGCTTCACCTAAAATTTAGATATGATGCAATCATAAGCTACGGTTTCTAAAAAAAAAAGAACTTTACCTTCGGCTATAAATTCAGTATGATAACATGCCACTGCAATCAGAAAAAAATAAGCTTTATTACGGGGTCTCTATCAATTACAGTTTCCACCGCCAAAAATGCAACTTTGAGTTATAACTCGTAAACTACAAGTCAAATAAAAATACTAATCAGAAGTTGTTGCCTACCCTAGGGATTCCCAACCTGTTTTTTGAATCCACCCCTTCTAAAAGAATTGTTTTTTTCACCGGTCGCCTTACATTTCCCTGCAGAATATACAACGAACAACATAATCATAGTACAAATAATTCGACGAATAAACAAAATAATTTTATTGTGGAAAAAGTTGACATTGATATGAAGACATATTTAAAATGCTTCACGGTTTGGGAATAAATCTCCGGTCACGGTGTTGTAATGCTGAAGAACGTGAGTGCTCAACATACATACAAAGTATGTAATTTAAGTAAATAATGAATCGTATACCAACGTATAATACGCAATTCCAGCAAAACAAGTGAGTTTAGAGTTTTTAAAAGTACTTAAATATGTTAGTCAGGAAGCTTTCGCAATGTAGAATTGAAGGCGGTTACCTTAACCTTTAATAAAGCGCTCCACCTTTATTTATATTCGCGTATATGAATCTGGTTTTTGTAGGTAAATGAAGTCTTTGCTACGCGGATATGTCTCACGCTTCGTAATTGACGAACTATTATTAGTCATGAAGACCGGCAGGCGAACACGCGGGAAAATAATTTGGTGCTTATACTAATAATAGATAATAGGTTGTTTTCGTTGTTAGCACGGATTAAAGCGGCCCATAGGATATCAATATTAATATACAATAATTGATGTACCAACATTAAGCAAATATTGCTCTTGTTAACCATTTTTTTAAATTTTTCTATTAAACTCTTCCACAAGCTTTACACTTATTTTAGCCACATCGTTAACCATGCTAGTTTCATAGCCTTTACGGTACCCTTCATGTTCTTTGCAAGAAACGTAAAAAAATTGTTGCAATATTCAATCGAGTAAAAATATTTTTTAATTTAATAACACCTTCTGGGAAATCGATTTTCAAAAAGTTCTCCAAATAATACTATTTTCCTTTTTTTTCCTTTTTTCCTTTCCTTTTACATATTTGTTCAATAATTTCCTACTCATTTTCCTTTCGCAATATAACATTGGCTAATTCTTTTATCTTTAAAAACTTAAAGCCGTTGAGTGGAGCGATGGTGCATTAGAACCACGCATGTAATTAGGAAATTACATACGTCCTTTATTGTGGTTTCTTCTTTCTTATTCAAACTGATTTGCTCTTTAAATAAAAATATCTTCAAACAGTAGATGCCATTTGCCATCCACCTAACTAGATGATAATCTCCGATTTACCTAAACTTTATATCGTATGGTGTGTTCTCTCCCAAAATAATAATACTCTTAATTCATTCCAAAAACTCCTTGTTATCTTGTCGAGGAAAGTATTTTCAGTTTTTTACGTGCAATAACGGAAATGTTCTTTCTAACGTGATGCAAAATTATAAGTCTGAGTTTCAAATAAAAAACCGGATCTTGTTTTTCCGGGTCTTCTTTCGAATATGTTTGAAACTGGTAGACTTACGGAAAACTAAATCTTCTTCGTTTTGACAATGAATTAATTAGAAAACCAACTTCACAATACAATAAAGTTCAACTTGACTTCAAGAGTTTTGTAAAGATCGTGATGTAATATACGATTTTCAACATCAAATTCTTCAGTTATGACGAAATTAGTACCCAGAGTGTCAGATATATATTTTTTTAAATTACACAATAAAATTTTCTTGATTTTTAAATGTCGGCCATTTTAAACAGATAATTTAAAATTTGTTGATTTGAATTTTAATGGGATGAATAAAATTTCAGCTCACTACGTTATTGAGTGAATATTCGTATTCGTATTCAATTGCTATGTTAATTTTGTTTCACAATGTCGGCAATACAAGGAAATTACGCCGATTTAATTTTAATCTATGCTATTAGTGCAGAATCCAGGTAGGTGAATGTTAGCGCTTGATTACACTTTATTTCCTTTTAGTTTTAAAAAGCAGAATTAATGAGAATGACATGAAAAATACAAAGCGTCCAATTAAACAACGCCTACATTCTAAGCAAATTCTATATCAAAGTGACTCTCCTTCTTTTATTGGTTTAGAATAAATAATATTTAATGTTTCATTTTTTCGATGTATGTTTCAACTCCACAGTATGTTTAATTTGATTACATAATTTTTTCTTACGTAATTATTGGCTGCTAAATAGGAAACTAATTTCAAGAAATAGTATATGATCTTCGGACTGAGGCTTTCCAAAATTACCAGTTATCAGTAGCAACATAAATTCTTTTAATTCTTTGTAATAGGAGAAGAAAGAAACTACGATTTAAATGAATAAACCTGTTTAAATTGCTTCATCTTTCGCAGGTTTTTTTTTTTATATTTCCTTACAATATTATATAAGTAGAATATCATCACACAAATATATTTCTTTTAGTTTATTTTAGGTAAAACTTAGCACTTGCATACAACACCCAGTACCTCTCGCAGTTGTTTCTTGCAATTAGTAGCATTAGGTTATTCGAATCGACATTGTAGTAGAGGTGCTTTCCGAGTGCACTTTATATCTTGTGTGGTGCTACTTATTTCCGCAACACTGTGCCTAGTTGGAAGTGTTTATACGATTTTAAATAGATTTAAATAGCAAAGAGCTTTTATTTAAAACTATTTTCCATACATCCACCATACAAGTGTTGAGTTTAAATGGAACACTCTGTATATTCCGTTACCGTGTTATGAAGGAACTTCTGATATCAGGTAACTCTTACGTTTAAACGTCACCTGAAACTCTTACCGTTCGAGAATGATAAAATGATAAAAAAAAATTGCGAATTACTCAACTTTCATCCCTTCAAAATTTCCCCCGATAGAAAAAGATCCCCTGCATAGCTGGGAGCTTTTATTTAAAACTATTTTCCATACATCCAGCATACAAGTGTTGCGTTTAAGTGGAACACTCTGTATATTCCGTTACCGTGTTATGAAGGAACTTCTGATATCAGGTAACTCTTACGTTTAAACGCCACCTCTAACTCTTACCGTTCAAAAAAGATATAAAAAAAAATTGTGAATTACTCAACTTTCATCTCTTCAAAATTTTCGCTGATAAAAAAAGATCCCCCTGCATAGCTGTGCATTCCTCTCTCCAACTCTACATTCCTACTAAATTTCATCAGCTTTCCTTATACCATATTATTTGTTACACGGTTAAAATTGTTACAAAGACACGTGTTTTAAGAGGCTGTAGTCAGCTATGATTCCCATTAAAAAGAAAACAGGTTTATGTCATAACTGCGACAAGACAGCTCATATTGATTGAATTATCTTGTTAAGACCATCGTTATCCACAACTGTTACTTTTCTTGATACATGCGTGCGCTTAAATAAATCAAAAAAAAAATAGTTTATTCTGAATATTTAGTTAACTACGATTTTTTTTCATAAATTAGCAAATCATTTAATCATTGGCCCCGCAAAACTGCAAATCTTTCACCATTTAACCATCTTTTTTGCTTTACTACTTTCCGACATCATTGTCCCAAACATTGTAAAAACTCACCATATATACCCGTTTCTTTCCATATTTATATATATGGGGGTGGTACATGGAGATTGCAAGATTAAAATGATAGAAATAGAACATGGAAGTTGGCTACTGTTGGACAAAAGTCATCTGGTGTATCTCTTTTAAGAAAAAGGGATGCACCAGAAAGCAGAAAATCCTATTGAAGTAGATTCTAAGTCGCTATACAACAAAGATATCAACTACATCTAACCTATGTCTAATAGAAAATTCACTGAATTTAATACAAACAAAGTTATCTTTATAGAGATACGTTTAAAATTATTCTAGCTTAAAGTAATTCAGATATCTTCTTTCCCAGTAAACCAACTTAATTGTTGAATTTGATGTATTTACTTATGTGTATAATGTTTCTGGTATTTATAACTCTTCGTTAATTTACACTTCAATGTTACACCAACGTAAATAGCATTTAAAAGATTACAAGAACAAATCGCACACGGGTGGATATCGATGGATATCATCAGATAGAAGGCTTTCGTTGGATAATTTTTAAGCTGTATTTGTCCTCCTCATCAGAAGGCTTTCGTTGGATGATTTTTAAGCTGTATTTGTCCTCCTCATCAATATGTTTACAGTTTAAGTACATATTAAGGTTAGATGTGTGTTTCTTTCTATAAATGTACGGGATGTTTAAGATTGTAATTACGTGTACTGTCTTTTAAATTAATTTGTTGTTCTTGGACTTCCCAAACGAATCTATAGTGAAAATTATTTATGAGGAAAACAATAAAATGTATCGCATACGGTGTTCCAGAAGTACGACTAAAGTTTTCGGAACAAGAAATTTAAGAGTACAGTAGAAAAGTAAACTGTTATGTACATTGTGATCCATTTGAAACAGAATTTTTTTGAATGCAGATTGAGGATATTTGCAGAAGAGCTTTTACGAAGCTGTTATACTTATACTCGCATAATTGCAACTACTATAGTTACTGAAGGAGTTCTCTTATATCTCGCTTACAGCTTGCAAATATTTTCTTTGTAAATGATGGTTATCAAAAGTTTCATATTACTATTTGCCCCCGCTAATAAAGTTCTGCTATTTTCGAACACGAGGAATAATTTAGAAGATCTCCTGAAACTCTGTGTAGAACTAGCACTAGATATTAAGAAAATTATGCGATTTTGTAGGTTCCTCGGGGATGCTTCTATTTCAGATGGACCACACTGCATGTATAAAATAGTTCTACAGGTTCTTAAGGCTTCTAATTTAGTTTTACCCGTTACAATGCAATATGTCACAATTTCTCCATGCTTTTAACAATTTTATCCAGTGGCATCTACTCCGCTCGCGCCCTTAAAATCAGTTCTATCTACATCTCTCATGTCTGCTACCATAGAACCTGGCTGCTTCTTCCTTGATTTTCTTGATTCTCCCTCGATTAATACTCGCGTCCACCCTCTGGTATTCTGCCAACATCTTCTATCCACCTCAATATTAATGTTAATACAGGACCAACACAACAACAATACCTCGAATCGGTCAGTTCAACTTCTGGTAATGAAGCACCATCAAAAAATATTGTTAACAACTGGGCTACAGAATTTGCCACCAACTCTGGCACAACACATTAAACAATTGATTATCTAATATATCACCAACGACTTCTTTTGTTCCCGAATGTCAAACAAAAGATTCATGGATAGCGATTTTATCGCCTCAAGTAGTTGTTGAAACCTACAAAAACCATGTCTTGGAGAATTGGTTCGAAGGCATGGAAAAGTACATGAACCTTAATGGCAAATATTTTAAAAAACAATAAAACAATTTGAACACAAATTCCCTAAAGCTTTTCCTTTAATTTATTAAAGACTGTTAAGATAAGACATGTTCGGGAACTGTTATAATCGTTAATCGAGTTTTAATTAAACTCCTAAACGAAGAAAAAACAATGGTAGTCGGCTTACTTCGCATCTCATTATACAATTCGCAAGCAAAAAATAAAACATTTTTCTACCTAAATGGACTAATGAGACATTCCCAAAGGCAGGAAGGAACTACTGCTATGCTTCGAGCGATGTGCAATTCTCTCGTTTACTTCTCAAAGATCACAATCATAAAAATGACTTTCACTATCTCTTATTTATGAACCGATAAGTACGCATATAAAAACTATTAAATATACTCCAACGGAAACTCCTTCGCTGACGGAATTTATAACAATTATGCCATGTTACACGGTCGTTTAATGTTATTAGTAACGAGATCGGATTACATAAAGTAACACAATATCGTAAATGTAAGTAATTTATTTGAAAATGTAGATGCTGAACACAATAAGATAGCAAGTTTATTAGATATTTCCTTATTAGTAAGGAATTTGAATAAATGCGAATTGATCTTACATATTTGCTAAAATAAACTTTCTACAAATTCCTTTCGATCACGATGAAACCGTCGGCAATTTCACTCTTTAACCCAAAATTCATTTACGTATTCGCGGACAGCATACTCGTCCCACCGGAGGCTTTTCTGAAAATAGCCGCATCTCTATAGGTAATATCATGTTACACAGTGTGAATCATAAGGAGATAACAACAATCACAATCCATTGAATAATTATACGATTTATAACGACCACAGGAGCATCTGTGAGTCTGTTAAACACGTACTTTCACATAGATTGATTGGCAACCTGCTACTATGTTTTCATTAACATTTCGGATGCCCGAAGAAGTAAAAGCAAAGGCTTTCGTAGAAACAATATTTTATTATTATTCAAGTAAAAAGGCTAGGCATCTACGTTCCATACGTATAAAGAAAACTATCACGTAACAACAACATTTCATTTGCATTCTTTTAATTGTATCCATGTTATTATTTGTAGTTGCCGGCGCCAACATTGTACGTGTTCCGGGGTCATCGGATTTGTGGGCGTCTAATAGTCATAAATATTTCAGATTGTTGTTGCCCAATATCAGCTAAAAAGAACGTATAATTGAGAATAAGAAAATTAAAGCTGAATAATATAACTGTAGGCTCCTTCGACTGTGTCTTCAGGAGTGTACCGGTACATTTACAGTTATTATTCAACCTCTTAAAAGCAGCCAGCGTGTGCTTTTCGTGCCCGAATCTTCAAGCAATGTTCTTTCGAGATGCACACAGCGTCTGCTAATCCTCTAACGTTGAATCGACGATCGTCTAACACAATTTGGCGAACTTTTCCAATGTTGTTAAGCTGGTATGACCATATTTAATTTCGGTTGCTGAAAATTTCACTGTGGTAACTTATGGTGCAGTGTCCCCGTAAATAAGCGGCTGTTAAACAATTGCACATCTAACATAGCTGAAATTTTCCAAAGTACCTTTCATCTTGATTTTGAGGGTTAATATTTTTCAGACTACATGCGCTCGATGGAAAATTAATAACTTCACATTGAATCATAAAAGAAAATAAAACATATGCCTAACTAATAGTATTTCAATTATAAAAAGTTGAATGTGTTATACTTCCTTGAAAGAATTAACTTTTTTGCAGCCATTGTTTTAATTATTTCTACTGAACAACTCAAAGGATAAATTTTCCGCTTTATGCAGGAATACGTATCCAGTTTCAATAAAAATGCGCGAAGGAATTTAAAAAATAATAATCCCAGTTGCTTGTACTTAGATTCTTTTGCATTATGTGTAACAAGGATGAAGGCCGGAACAATTAGACCACTACTTAGAAACGTTTATAGTGTAACGTATTCATAAGAGAACCTACATATCTGGGTCACACCTCATAGCTTGGTACATTAGGCAACATGAGGAGAGAATTTGCGAACAATGCCTTATTATTACATTATGAATACAAATCATTTTAATAAGGAACGTTGTTTTCCACTGAAATAGGTAGATACTGCGAAAGCCTTGCTAAATTTGCAGTTGATCCATGTATATTACATACACTTTCCTACGTACGCGAAACATTCATATATGTACATATTTACGAAAGTTTCTCACTAAAATAGATTCTACCAACGCGACGGAAATTTCTAATAGTCGCTTTTCTACTTGTAAAGTATCATCTTTCAAATGGGAATACCAATTTCTTTAATCGGTTTTAATTCACGTCGTTTGATGAGACGTGAATGAATTTCAAAATATTTCATTTGAAACTAGTCTGTAATTCCTATTATACCAACGTTACTTTTCCTAATTTTCGCTTTTTCTACGTATGTGCGTACTTATGGGACTGCGTTAGGGGTCGTGGAATATATTTAGACAAATTTAACCGAAATTAAACGGACTATGCTCGTAATAGAAAGTTTTTATTGTATCCAGCAATGAGTGAAAGCAATTCGTTTATTGATATATACGCGTATGCACTAGTAGATGGGTACACGTAATTCTGAAATGCCTTAGGTAACGTTTTATCGTTGATTATGGGAGAACGAATAATATTTCATGCTCTGTATACGTATCTTTACACTTCCTACCTATGCGAGTATAAAAAACCAACGAAATAGATTGTAAATAGTAAATCGTGCTAAAAATGGCAGTCGAAAGCTTTTAAAGCCAATTTAAGTAATACAGATTATTGCTTCATTTTATGTGTTCAACTAATATATGTATACCTACAAGTTCAACATTATTGCATCAGAGATGGAGTAATAAATTGATACACCTCCATTAAGTCGTAACGTAACAATAGAAATTTATACGCGAACATTTGTGCAAAAATGTATTTGACATTTTTCTTTATCGACGGAGAAAGTCGCTCACCTACCAGCTGTTGGATCATATTGCATACTCAGTGTGATACATTATCGAAATTTATGCAGAATTATAAGTGCCCTGATTGCATACTACCGATGTCATCGTACCTATGGAATAATGTAATGATGCACACCTAATCATTGCCTTATTCCACAAATTCTAAATATACGAACAATTAAATTTAGTGAATAATCAAAAGTCTCTCAATTTATTTACAGTTATTTATTATTATTATAAGAAATGGTTTACTTACAGTATATGTGAGCGGTTATGTTTCTCCTTAAATCCTGTCTCCTTCCCTTTTCTGTTAAATTGAAATTCCTTCTCTTGAAATCCCCGCTGATGGCTTCTCTTTTTATATCAGTTTTTATTCTGGTTTGTTTTCTTCTAAATGCTCCTTTGGTTGTTTTTATAAATCATTTTTTTTAAACCTTTCAAGTTGGGAATGTTGAAGGACAGGTTCAAAATTGTTCCCACAAATTCTTTTTTCCGTCAAAAGAGTAAAAATTTTGGACCTTCTCTTCAAACAATATAAAAGTATCGGCAACATCCGTACCACACAAGTTTAATTAATTAATCCGAGACGGCCATTTCGAGGATACGAGTGATCTACATTCTCAACCGGGGACTGGAATAATTAATTAAAATGGTGTGGCGCGGAGGTTTGTGTTGTTAGCCATACATACACAGTCCTTGCTATCACTATCTTCTCTTCAACTTTCCCAATTTAACCACTATATCACACAGTGTCCCCATGAATTATCTAATATTTTTCAGTTAGTTTATAAAATAATGAATATTGTGTTGATTGCTAAAATTTATGGAATGAACGAATCAAACGTACAAGAAATTAAACAATAAGAAAAAATACGTCGTACTGCTATTCAAAATGCACCAACTGCGTGTTTTACAATGCCAGAAAAAAACTGAAAAAGCTTTGAATGTATCAGAGCCGAAAAACTCTCTCGGGGTACCGGGTTCTCAAACCCTTCGCAGTTCTCAAAGTAAGGTTTTCCGTAATTTTCCTTATTCAAAATTTGGAGAAAGCTAAGGGTAATTATTTTAAGATGCAGGCGTAATAATAACTCGTGACCAGCCGATCCCCCTGGATGTGAAGGCATGAATTATTACTATTATATCCTTTGGACACCTTCTCCTTTATTTGCTGACCATAATTTATATTAGCCCATGTACGAAGCGAAACCGTTTATCCAAGAGTAAATGTCTTGAAAGGAATTCTAATTTTATTGTATTTTTTTCAGATTACCATCCTTCTCCTAAATGGCACGCCGTGTAAAACCATTGAGAAAAAGAGCCAAAAGGACACAATTAATCCTATCACTAATGATTTATCAGCTGATGAAATAACACAAAAACCGCATAAAAATAGAAACAAAAGCTCGTTACTGCCATCTCCAATCTTAGCTATAGAAATAGTAGACCCCAAAGAAAATTCAACGGAAAAATCGAAAAATAAGAAACGAACAACGGGGGCCCAATTAGGATATGGCTATCAGCCTAATAACTACTTCGGCGTATCAAATAAACCCAGACTGGTGTACTATAAATATTTACAAAATATTCCGCCATACCAAGAGAATAATTACTATAGCAGTGGAAGAAGTCAAGATGTACAGATGCAAAAGTCTGTGCAATATGATTTAAATAAAGCTGCAGAACGTACACCTCATGATGGCCAACAACAATCCTTTGCTCAATATTACCAGCCCGGTACGACGTTGTTTACTACATTTGATCAAAGTGGACATGTAAACCAACTAAGATCCCAAATACCTCAACAGAGTACAATTCAAAACACTCCTGTGGTTTATTTAAAAGTTTACAGCAACCAGTTATCAAATGGAGCACTTTATCCAAATTTACCTGATAATCATCCGTATTCTAATATAAACGGAATAAACTTACAGTCACTATTAAGCAATTATCTCCAAAACGTATATGCAACCAATGGTCAACAGATATATTATAGTCAACCTGAGCTTCAGCAACCATCCCAAACCGTAGGCCACAATTACCAACAAGACTACTTTCTAACCCAACCAGTTCAATACCAACCTATACAACAAAACTACCAAGATCAAGTGAATCAATATCAGTATCAACAGTATCAACAACCTCAACAAGCAGCGCATGTCTATCAGCCGACCGATACTGCCGATGATCTACCAACACATGAAAATTATCCAGATGATGCCCATACTAGAGTCATTTTCCATTCAGACAACGGCGGACATTTTCCTGAAAAACCACAAGCTGTAAAAGCAAATATAGTTCCGTCCGTTTCATCGTATAAAACACAAGCGGGCCATATTCCGCCTGCACAAAGTTATAGTAGCATAGAATTTAAACCATCACAACCCGACTATTCGTTGTCTCAGGGCACGCAACAGCAAGACAACGAAGGATATTATTACCATAAACCCTCGACAAATTATGACGCACAAAATACAATTCAAAATTACCAAACTGAATATGCGGAACCAACAAGTCAGAATGTTGAAATCCCTTATAATTATCACGCTCATCCAACAAGTTCAAAAAAGAGAAATGCTGGAAGACCAAGTACAGTTTACCAAAAATATACAAGCGTAAAATCCGATGAGTAGCAGCTGAAAGTGTTATGATTGCATTAAAATATTCTTAGTTTATTTATTACTCGTTTAAAAGTTATTGTTATGTTATGTATTTCGTTAACATTGAATAATTAGTAGGTACTTGATTGTAATATATATAAAAAGAAAAATATTCATGCTGTTACATACCAAGAATTGTTCAACATTTCTATGTACATCTTTTTTTAGTCAGTTGTGCCAATCGTAATAATACTTGTAAGAATATCGTTTACATTCTTTACTTAATACAAACAATGGAATTTGTAAAATACTGTAAAAAGAATCTCGGTATAAACTTTAAGTTTAGATCTCCATCTTGTGTACATATAGTGTTATTTTCTAACAGCTTTAAGAGACGTATTAACATAATTATTTAATGGGATTTTTCATTATTGTGTTATTTTTTTAAATAAATAAAATGTTTTAAACGGTGTATACTTCGAAATAGGATAATTAATAGAGTGGCGACGTTGCATGCAGTTTATCATTGGCGTTACGTTCGGTGGCAGGGTAATTTACAACGAACAATTTAGAAAAAATTATCATATTTAATTGCTATTACAATCGTATCGAAAACGTACTTGACGATTAACAAAATATAACTTTCAATTTATCTACGCTACTGCATATACCCGATCACTGTTTGGCTGACTAACATATCCTCACTCCAAAATTAACAATTTTTGCTGCAACACTGGTAGTCTATATGTTAGGCGCGGTTAATGTTCCGGCAATATCTGGAGCATACCACGACAACGTATGCAACTCTGATAGCTTAACACTGTTGTCTTGGTCATATAAAATAATAAAAGACAAAATAAAATTGAGACATGAAATTGAAAGCAAACCCACAATTAATGGTAAACTTAAGAAAGAGATATATTCTGTAGTATCTGACCTTTAAATTCCTGGTCATAATACTAAAGTCACTACTTATTAAATTGCAAGAATTATATTGATCATTAAGAGATTTAATCTTAAAAATGCAAAACTATAAACTTTCCAATCAATCTCTAAAATAATTGAAAGAATGAATTTTGTTAGAAAAAATTAAATATGTCAGATAAACAGCATGATTCTCATTAACAGCCTTAAATTTTTCTCCATCAAAATTTGAATAACAGTAATAAGTAACCACCAATGAAATTCGCATTATTTCTATAAATGTTCAAGCAACAACATAAATTTAAAGTTACAACAAAAAGTCGGAAGAAAACAATAACATATAGCGCACTAGGAGGAAAGTAATAAATTTTTGTTGCTGCAATAATTAATAGCTCTCGGGTTAGTTGATTATCTACGAGGGCGGAGTCATAATTGCGCAGCCTCCACGTAGATGGCGCTGGCGATTTCCCCACAAATATGAAGCTTAATTCAATAGTTGGTAACACTGCAAATGTCAAAGTTTGGTGTCAAGAACGTTCGAAAGAATACGTCTTTTGTTTAATTCAAATCACGTACAATACTAACAAACGTGCCACCTTTAAATATCTATTCCTGAAGGTTCTTCGAATTCAGAAATTTTGAAGAAATGGGTGGTAACGTGACAGAACGAATATTGTTGATGACCACCGCAGTAGGTGTACAAAAACGGTCACTACGCCAGAGATAATTAACAAAATACACGACATAGTGATAGACGCATTAAGCCGAGTGAAATTGTTAATGTCATAAACATCTCCCGCGCTTTTGCAATACTGTGACAACTGAGTATGAGGACGTTGTCCGCACGATCGGTGCCAAGATTACTCACAATCGATCAAAAGCTTGTTCGAATGCAAGAATGTTTGGACCCTTTTAAAGCAAATCCGATGGATTTCATGAGGCGATTTATAACTGAAAAAACTTAGGTTCACCATTACACTCCAGAGGCAAAATTAATTAAAAGCAATATCCGTGAAATCGGCAGGTAAAGTTATGGCATTAATTTTCTGGGATGTAAAATGAATCTTGCTTTCGCACGGGCAAACCATAAATGGCGAATGCTATGCTAGCCTTTTGCACAAGCTGCAGGAAAAAGATCAAGCAAATAAGACCTGGTTTGGCGAGTAACTACCACGGTAATACACGTTCGCATAACAATGTTGTCGTAATAGCAAAAATCCATCAGTTGACGTAGGATTTGCTTCCGAATCTGTCTTTTTCTCCAGATTTGGCCTCTTCCAACTTCCGAACAGCGATCTTCCACAAATGTTGAAGCCAAAGCTACCGTTGAGGGCTATTTTGCATATAAAATAGATCAAAGGAGTAATTATCGTACAACAAATAAAAAGCCAACGTTGGTTATGTAATGTATACGCGCGAATATGGAAAAGGTATAAAAACTACATTAAACTGGAAGCTGTCCAGAGCAAAAGGATATTGAGGAAGTGGGTATAACAAACTAGAAGCAGAAAACATTCAACAGAGTCATAAGACGAGCTTTTCGCAGGGAGGGTAATAGGCAAAAATCATAGAGACTAAAAAAGCTTTGAATCACAGCGGTAAAATGTTTATAGGAAAGAAGCTACACAGAAAAAAATTTTGAAACAGCAACCTTTGTATTTTTAGAGTAATAATATTTTATTTATATTAAAAATTACAACACGCTTATTTAATCTAATTAAATATGTAATTGCCGCACAAAAATAATGCAAAAAAATAATTACTCGTTCTCTAAATTTAAATCACGTATCCGAATGTTTTTGTTCATTCATCAGTGGCGAGCTCTATCCCGACTATGTCTCCGTTTTTATAAAGCGAGGTATGAGTGTTGTTCATGTGCTTTATTGTAGAATCTATATGTGGCTACCGTGCTTAGTGTATGTGGCAGAACTTAGGTCTAACTTATAATTAGGCGTGTTCATTTTGTTTCACTTTATATTTTCACTTTGTTAAAAGCTGTACGAAGGATCAAAACCAGTTTTACTGCGGTTTGAATTCAGCCTTTTGATTTTCTCTACAAATTGTAATTGTTGCTATCCCTATTTATTGCAATTTCTGTTGCAACGCTATTATTATTACCATTATTAATGTAAGTAAAAAAAAAATAATGCTAAACTAGCTTCCTCGCGGTATTGATGGAATCATTTACTGCAAACGCAATGCAAGGAAAGAAAAAATACACTACCCACGGACATGTTTCTGTTTAATGTAAAATCGATTAAGAAAAAACGACGTCATCCAAATCACCACATACGCAGATCTAAGACGATAGTGAATATCTCTGGTTTTTTAAACAGGTTTTTATATATGAATCTAATCGAATTTCTCCAATTTCTTTTCGTAATAGAAACTAGTAAACGATATCGTATTTGGTAAAAAAAGTTTCTACTTTTTCATTCTGCAATTAGCACCACATAAAGCGAAGCATTAATTATAAGATGATTCATCTTAGCCGATAGGAAAGTGTAATGTAATAATTACATAAACAGTGCGCAATAACTTCCAGACATCACAACAACAATCCATTGACAGAATCAGAAGTAGAGATTAAGTAGAGCAAGACGAAATGAGCTACGTACGAATCGGTTTATGTTTATGATTTACCTTTACATATTGTGGTACATGTTTTTTTTTTTATATATATGAAGAGCCATCCTAACGTGTAAATGAAATTCATTGGTGAATGACAACATCGTCCATTTTTTGAATGACTATCCATTCAGATAAAGAATAAGAATAAAACTGCTTTTCGTTAACAAGCATTAATTGTTTTCAGGATAATTAATTGCTTCCTCGAAGAAGAATATAG
>LR736866.1:9106493-9280472 GCA_902654985.2 Oryctes borbonicus
GGAGGTGGAGGCTACGGAGGGGGAGGTGGAGGCTACGGAGGGGGAGGGGGAGGCTACGGAGGGGGAGTTGGTGGAGGCTACGGAGGGGGAATTGGAGGCTACGGAGGGGGAGTTGGTGGAGGCTACGGAGGGGGAGTTGGAGGCTACGGAGGAGGTGTTGGAGGTTACGGTGATGGCGGTGGCTACAATATCCACCAAACAGTTGAAATTCAAAAACCAGTCCCTATACCAATTATAAAAGCAACCCCAGTTCCCATACCGCACTCTTTACCTATCCCGATACCGAAACCTGTTGCAGTTCCGGTCCCACACCCATATCCAGTACACATTAAAGTACCAACGCCAGTCGCCATACCAGTATTAAAAACTATTCACGTACCGATCGAGAAACCCATACCATATCCAGTTGTGAAACCTGTACCTTACCCGGTAGAAAAACCCATACCTGTACCCGTTGAAAAGCATATACCGATCCATGTCGCAAAACCGATTCCAGTACCAGTTCCGGTATATAAAACTATTTACCATCATAGCAAACACTACTGAAAAAGATTCGTTTTCTGAAACGAAACGTGAGGCTGTTACGCATTTGTCATTGTCATCGTTCATCATTTGTTTGATCATTTATGCTTTTTTTCTTTGTTAATGTTGTTAACTCGTTTTATGCGATCTTTGTTAATATTATTATAGACTGTTGTATATAATGTATATGTGTATAAAAAATAAATGTGTATAATGCATTCAGTCATTTTCATTTAATTTCTTAAAATTACACGCCGCTTTGCAAAAATTTATGTGTGTGTCGCTGTCAGCATAGAATAAAACTGCTTGATAATTCGTATCATCAGACAAAAATACTTGGTACAATTGTAAGTATGGGACTTACCGTCATTAAAGTACGCTCTAAATATTGTAGAGGATAAACTATTGCCTTGAAATCGTATATTTCGATCAAGTTTACTTCTAGAAACTAGCGTGATCTGTTAAAATAATATAATTATCTATGAAGTGCACATGTATATTGATTACTATTTCTCTCTTAAAAATAAGTAAAAGCTCATTAATACGATAAAACGAATAACCGTATTGGCATATTTTAATTAAGAAGACAAGCAGCACATCTGCTTTTAAAAGTTATGATTACCTTTAGTAGAAGAAAGCGATATGTAATGGAGAAATTTAAAACAACTGTACGCTACATGGAACAATTTACTATCATCAAGTATTAGGTTCAGTAAGCTTTATCGGTAAATATAAGCGTTCGGGAAACTCGCTAAAATTAAAATTCTCCTTCAGAGCAACAATTATCCATTAAACTTAATAGAAAAAAATAATAAAAGTGAGATTATGCTTAAGTTATAATTCTTCTTTACTTTCAAATGAAAACAGCACCAAACCTAACGTAAAATATGTTAAAATCACCTCTGTTCTATGGTTATTTTTTCATTGGAATTTATGTTTATATTCTGTGTAGCTCTAGTATCATGCAAAGGAATTAATCCATGTATTTCGGCGGAAATTGATGCCGCTAGCTTATTCAGACCTTGTATTCTCTTAGCTATTTCTACTCTATTCGAAACTGAATCTTGAACGTAGCCCTAAGCTACACTATTTGTAATATTGCATTTGCTAAGAATGATGCTAAGGAACGGTTTATATTGTGTTATATACAAGATTGCGTCGCAGTTAGATGCAAGAAAGAAGCAACTAACTGAAATATTTTCGATGTAGTGTTGATTCCAACTTGTTGTATACTGCACCTTCCATTCTTATAATAAAGAAACGTATAATGTGGAACACTTTTCGGTCTCAAAGAAACGTATTTTCTATAAACATCCAAAAGGTTTGCTATCGAAAACCTTTCTTTAATAATTGCAAAACCCTCCCGACACGTTCTTCTTTGTGTCAGGTTTAACAACGTATAGGTACTCCGCCTTATATTCTACATTATTCATTCTTAAACTTAACAATGCCATCACAGCGGCAAGCACCTGATTAATGCGAGCTAATAGGGAGGAAATAAATAAGTAAATAACTTCTTCATTAGATATTGGCCGTCAGGTACGTCGCTTATGAGTTTCCCCACATCTTTTCTTTTAAAATTATCGCCTTTTCGCTTTGTAGGAGCTCCTCAGCATTTTCAAATAGGAAACCAATTTTCCATATTTTGATATATCAATATTTATAGAAATATTGTATTCTAATTTGTTTCAAATATACCTCGACGTTCTTTCTACTCTTTCTTCAAATTTGCTGAGCTCTTTCTCGTATAGGTCTTTAGATTGGTATTAAGGCATAACTTGTTGTTTGAGCATCTTATAGAATTTCTTCTGGATAAATTTTGTAGAGCACTCATAGGCACTTGAGAAAAGAAATCCTCTCAGGGTTCGCTCTCGTGGGTCAATTCTTTCCTCGCGTGTGGTAATTGCTACAAAAAAAAAACTGCTGGGTGAGGTATCGTTAGCAGTGGAGGTCCTCATATTGCCTGTTCTCTATTTGGCTTACAGCATAATGCAATATTTCAGTTTAGCTTCTACATTTGATTAAAGTAACAGAAAAAATAGTACGTTCTGAGGAATATTGTCGAAATGTAAAGTTACTTGTTCATTAAAAACCAAGTCACTACTATTAAGAAAATTTATTTAAAAAAATTTCCAAAATCGGCTAAGAAAATTGAAATAATTAAAAAAAATTATAGTTACACTTACCCTTAAATTGCACTTATTATACAGCGTATTCCGTAGTCTCCCTCAGATAAGTACATATAATTTATACGTCTTTGATACGATTCACTTTACTGCCATACATTTATATATATATACTAATGACTTTGTTTATTTCTAATAAAGCTCAGTGTTAACTAATATGTCGCAAGTAAAAGCAATCAAATGGCAATAATCTCATATAGCAGGCATAATGTTGCACGTCGTGAGAATAACTTTCCTCAATAAATTAACCTCACCTTATTTCTATTTTCTGCAATAGATGCTATGTCTAATGCTTATAATTTTGTGGCTTTCTAGCAATAAATTGCCCATATGTTGTTTACGAAGATTTAATGAGTCCGGTTGAAACATGTCTATAGCATTTTTTTAATTAAATTTTATTAAAACATTAATTCCAAACAATAAATATAATAATTACGTAATATAATTAATAAAGGAACGCTACTATAATACTACAAACAAATTATAATATTATACTTATGTACATATGTTATGCTGTTACAATTTCACTTTCGTACGAGAACATGTGGTGGCAATACTAAATAAAATAGAAATGTAACTTGAAAATTGAACTTTGCAAGTGAAACGTAAAACGCAGCATGTATAAATGCATAAGTCAGCATAATGGTATTGAATAAATATCGAGAATACACTACTTTCCTTTTCATTTTGGAATAACAAACCGACGATGGTCACCTCTTTCATTTCATACGTTTAGTAATTCTTATGGTCGTCACTTTCTGACCCTCCGCCTTCGCCGTCGTCATATCCGCCATAATTTCCCTGAAATTGACCTCCAAATCCATCCTCATTATCGTTCCCACCTTGAGAACCATAATCTTGATGCCCATAACCTTCACCACCGCCTTGATTCTCATCATAGCCAGATTGATCGTCTTCGCCGTAGGAGCCCTCGTGACCAAAGATACCATTCCTTGTAGAATCTGAGTCACCGAAGGCATAACCGTGATCATGTTTGCCACCATGGTGGACCTCTAAGCTGCTGGAGCTTTCGCCTATAGAAACAGGGTGTTTTAACGCATGTGCGAATTCTTTCTTAATGAATGTGGGAACTGGATGATAGTGAACGATATGAATTTTTTGATGTGATGTCGCCTTTGGATGCCCACCTTCGTCTATGTCATGGGTAATTGTTCCAGCGTAGGTCTTAGTTAGGAATAATGTCAAAATCTATAAACAGAAAATTAGTATTAACGAATTATCATATCTGCAGGTATCTGTATCAGATTAAATTGGAATTTCGTCCTCAAGTTCTGAAAACAAAGAAGTGTTATATTAGTTAGTTCGATAAAAAAATATTGCAATTTTTTTACCACACCAATAGAAGAAAATGTTTTATATGTCACCTTAATACTTGGTTCTTATATATCTCATTCACATTCATCAGGATATGCTTCAAAATTTTGTCAGAAAATCCGGAAATATCGTTTTCATAAAAAAAGTCAATATGATACCGCTCCTATGTTGAAGATGGTGCTTCGAGGTTTAAAGACCCGCAGAAAAAATTGTGAAATCCGCCTCCACGAGGAAAATAGTAATAAAAATATTATAAAATAAAGAGCGTCCACTTAGTCGTCGCCACTGTTTCTAACATGGAAGTACTAGTTAAGAATCGATAAATCCTCTATATTTAATGTTGCAACTTGTGCCAAATTGAATTCGTTAAGGGTAAAATTAAAAACACAATAAAGGATGAGCCTGGTTGAAAATATACAAATATTTATTGGCTTATTTAAAACGAGTTTAAATACTATTTTTAAGAAAAAGCTAAGAACATTAGATAAAAATAGAATTCTTAGAATTGCACACTGATTATTAGACAACCACACTTACGTTTCAAAATTCCACAACAATTTGAAAGAGAATTGAATTTAGTTAAAAAATAAGTATAATAAATACAGCTTTTACTTTAACCGTTATTTTTTACGCTGCTAACTTGTTTAGCTTCAAAAATATTAGTTAAATCTTGATAAAAAAAAATTAACTTACCAGTAGCCGATACATTTTTCAAGTGCACTTGGTTATGCTTCACCTAAGTTTCCTCTTATACTTTTTGCGTAGAATAATTTAATTTGAACTTGAGGTTATTTATATATGAAAAGAATCACCCGCTGTTGACCACCACCACACGCAGTAGCTGAATTAGCTTGTGCTGTAGTAGTAGTGGAACGTACATCTGCATATTATACGTTTCTAGATAGTTTCTCATTACCTTCTACGTTATTATTTTGTATTCAGATCTGTTTAATTCCATTGATATTTTTAGTAAATTAAAATTCTACACTCCTGCTATTAGAGGAAGGAAACCAAACATGTGTGAACGAAACACGTAATATTGCTTGTTGTAGGATTCTAATCAGCTCTTCGGTAAATAAATCATTTCCTGTATTACTAATTTATTACAGTATAAGTAAACTTGAAAATAAGGGTTTGAGAATGTCATATTCTTTATTAAAAATTTAAAATATCAATGAAATGAAATAAACTGACAAGTTTTAATGGGCGGTATGTTCAGCCGGGAATGGGACAAAGCAATATCTCAGGACTAAATTAAGATTTAATACCTTTGAGAACGTTGCTGTGCAGTGTGTTCGTTTAGTGCGTAAGTGAAATTGTATTCAAGTATACAGAGCGTTCAGTTTCTACAACACAGGATTTTTTAAATGGAACACTCTGTACATTGCTTATACTTTTCTACCATAGTTAATTAACATAATTTGAGATTTTCGCGAAATGCCGCAGTCCTTTAATGCGTCAATGTTAGAGCGGTGATTACATTTTCTTTAACTGGCGTAGGATGGTCATCGAAATTGCCCCGACAATGATTGAAGCCATCCTTCGAGATCCTAGCGGGAGAGCTAAAGGAAACGTGCTAAATTAAATATTCTATCGTGTTAGTTTTAATCAAATTGACTACGTTTTTTATTGTTGGGCTTTAACAATTTATATATATTGCAATGTTGCAAGTATCGTCTCAGAGGTTATCCACCATCCAAAGTGAAGGTCCTTCTAATGGTTGAGACCTCCATTTCTAAAACATTTCTAGCCTACTACCTTTGAAACGTGGTGGTAGAAGGATATAAGTCCAGGCAACGACAGCAGTTGTGAAACGGGACAATAACTTCTCTTGTATTCCGTCCTCCCGATTTCTCTAACTTCTAAATTAATGTAAAATCTGTCTACAAGTTTCACAGTTCCAGCAGAGAGGATCTCAGAATACTAGCAGAATTACCAACAGAGCATTCAGCTTTAATATATCACTTATACAATCTAACAAAAGCTGGAAATCAATTCCGCCAAGAAGATTTGAACACTTCAGAACACGTATATAATGCTGTCGGTCACAAACAACATCAATTTTAACATCACTTTTCCAACATCTAATGACGTTGAGGATCTTAGACCAATCTTAGGATTCATTAAACGTATATATTTTGTACAAACACTGTTACAATAGACCTTTTCGCGGTGACTACATAGTTGTTGAAGCCCAAAATAATAACAATTAACAATACGAGCACGCTTCAACTAACAATAAGTCTCGTCCTGTATCGTTTAATAATTCGAACTAGATTAACTATGTAACTTACAATATTTGCTATGTACAATGCCGTTCAGAGAAGTTCGGTTGGTTGGTAAAAAACATGAAAAGGTTACAGAAACAAACGAAACTAAAAACAAAATGCAATTTTATTGTATGTACAGGTAAAAAAGACAAAAATAAATAAATAAAAAGTTATTCTGGCCTAATATAACATACTGAACATCATATTTTTTTTTTTCATCGAAAAAACCTCCTTTGCTGTTAATCACCGCTCGAACTATTCTAGGCATTCTTTCGATAAGTTTTGTTAAAACGGATTGTGGAATATAAATCCATTCATGTTGCAGAATATTCCGTAAATGTTCTTGTGAAGTTGGGCATATTTTTCGGATCCTCCTGTCCAGTTCATCCCACAACAACTCTATCGGGTTCAAATCTGGGCTTTGTGGGGGCCATGTCATTACTTTCAGGGTGTGCTGTTCTTCTTGCTCCTTTAGATAGTTCTTACACACTAACGCAGTGTGTTTTGGGTCGTTGTCATGCATGAATGTAAAGTTACGGCCTATTATACGCAATCCTGATGGCACTGCATGATTCTGGAGTATTGCAAAATAATTTTCCTTCCTCATTACACCCTGCACTCTGCATAAATCTCCCGTCCCAGCAAAGGAGAAACATCCCCACACTAACACAGAACTACGCCCTTGCTTCACTGTTGGCACAATGCAGTTCGGGATCACTTTTCGGTTTTAGATCTTCGGACATAAACTCGTCGATTTTGCCCAAAAACCTCAAACTTTGACTCGTCACTCCAAAGCACGTGTTTCCAATCATCTAACGACCAATCTAGATGAGAACGGGCCCACTGTAGCCGTTTTGCTCTGTTGCCCCGACGTAATAAGGGTTTTCGAATGGCAATGCGTCCATGAAGGTCCGCTTGTTGAAGTCGACGTTTTACCGTACTCGCCGAAACTTGTTCTTCACGGCCGCGATTGACTTCGGCTGCTATTTGTGGCGCTGTTAATTTCTATTGCGTTTCCTTAATAATACAATTCTCAAATCTTCAGCTTTTGTTGTTTTCCTAGATGCTCCAGGACGAACACGATTTTCTATAGTTCCAGTTGTCCGATATCGCTTTATGATGTCCTTTACTGTTGAACTTCTCATATTTATTTTTTCAGCAATTTGTGGCCCCGAATATCCTTCTTCAAACAGCGTAATAATGCGTGAACGTTTTTCTACACTGGTAGGCTTGCCATGTGCCATTTTGAAGTAAATTTTCTTAAAACTTTCGCGCAAAAACGACAGATGCACACCAACACACGTTTAACAGTAAAATGAAGCAAATTTATATCTTTACGGCTGTGATAAATAAACAAGAGTGATGCTGCGGTATATTTCCTAAATGTATTGTTCGTTAATAATCCCCAAACGACCCGTTTGAAAAGATCGGTACTTCCGAGAAATTCTCGGAATGATAATAAAAGGGACTTTATTGTGGTTGTCGCAATATTTCTACTTTACATAATAATTTATGGCTTTAATCCCTTAGAAAAGAGGGTATGCTTAATATTTTTCTAATTTTATGTATTAATAATTGTATACAGTGTGATATAATAGATTTTTATTATATGACTGAACTTCACTGAACGGCAGTGTACGTCTAAATGACAACGAAAGACCTATGAACATTTATTAGTGTTATTGTAAAACTGTAGACGACGCTTATTCGTAATTTGAATAGTTAATACCTGAATTTCAAATAATGTTGGGAATCGTTTCACCAAAATGATACAATATTTCATATTCACAAATCAGAACGGTGATTTTACAGATTCCTTGTATATCAATCGTTAGCAGAACCTTAATAAATGCAAAAGTTAATTCGAATCTAAGATGGGGTTGCAAGTATGATACACATCGCACTTGAATATTCTAGAGGACGTATTCATGGTCATAAATTTAACGCTAGTGTAAAGTTTTACTTTCTTCAGCAGCGCACTGTATACAAAAGGAAACACTTCCTGCTTACCGATTGAATGTTTTATGAACCAGAACGAGAATTACGCTATGTTAAAATTTCTATTTAATTTTTAACGATCAATTCCGAATGGCGCACGACATATGGAAAATCTCTCAAGGAAACAAATACCTTCCCATGTTTGATTGATTTACCTTTTACTGCGAACAGAGAAATTATGGATGACTTCAACGGAATTAAGGATGATTTCAAAAATATTTACAATTGTCTGCCAAAAGTCTTTTTTCTGTGTATATTTATAGATTGAATATTCTTCAGATAATGTTTTAGACCCAAATGTAGCTACACATGCCACAATTTTCGCCGGAAAGAAGCAATAAACGCATTTTTAAACAGTTTGTAGACCTCGTACGCAGTTGAAAATGCAAAGAAGATTGCTTATAACATATTACTCCTTTTCTTAACAACACAGTTTAATTTTATAATTAGAAACGTTATGATAAGTTGTGTTTTAAACAGCATTACACTAGGAAGGCCCTAATTTATTTCAAAATATCCGAGATATTGATGAATCGAAAAGATATTCCGTTCGAATAAAATCCAAATTTAGCCGCTAGCTTTGATATTGTACGTATGTATATTTAATTGGATAAATACCCATCCTTTGTAATAACAATTGTGCAGAACTAATTTGTATACGTGTACATGATGTTACAAAGGACGTTACCATGAAAAGAAGATGAAATATAATCAGATATCACCTTGCATTTGCGATAAATGAGCATATTAATAAATTACTGGCATTATAACAAAGATTAAAGTAAGCGTAAATCTCATTGGAGCGTAAATATGTAATCACTTTGTAAATAATAAATTGTAGCATTAATTGTCTTTACATTTATTCTGCAGATGCTGCTAGAGGCCAACTGTCAACACAGCATTCGCTCTATATTTGAAAATATTTTGCATATACAGGATTATTAACGTAGGCTTCCACGGCCAGAGTCGGTTGAAACTAAGCTATTCCGGGTTTGGACCGTGTCATAGTAGGTGATCGAGTGCTCAACGTTTCGTCCACAATCATATAGACGAATCATTGTTTGCACCCTCTCGTTCACGTCATCACCCACCGTTAATTACAGTTATAGTAAATTAGAGGCCTATTTCAAACATATACTCTTTGTAAGGGGGCCAATAGGCGATGCAGCTTATTAGAGTAGGAAGAAAGGAAAATATAACAGAAGCGAAAACAAAAATAAACGGATGACACTTCTCTCCTTCGGAAAAAACCTTAAAAATTAATTCTAAATTTAACATATACAATTTTTATCAATATTTATAAGAAGTTGATGTATTTTATTTTAAATTTAAATTCTTAAAGATACAACTAATAAAATACGTATTTACACCGATAACTTTGTAATTTACATGGACTTAAAAACAGTCTAACAATAAAATACTGTTCATAGAACCACATCCTGAACCCTTTCCTCTACCGGCTTGTTTTTAGTATTTCCGGCGGCATTATTGTTCTGATTTGCACTGAAACTTTCTGTCAGATTTATGCCATCTCTTGGATATACCACCGACGTGTTAAAAGGTGGCAAGCTCGAATTGCGCGTGGTAAAAACTGTGGTCGTGTTTATTTTAGCTTTTCCACTATCAGAGAAGCACATCAGTCTTTCTTGATATATAACCATTCCGAATGAAACCAGCATTAATATTATCCCTCCGATAATTAAGATCCACTTTAAATATTCTAATACGGCTATCTTAGTAAAGCTGTCGGACAGTAATTTCACAAGATCGTTTGGTAGAACCGCACGCTATAAAATTTTAACTTGAAATATCGATTTGTATTTAGGGGAACTTACGAGCATACCTCTTCTACCCATAGTATTGGAAATATTCCTTCGGACATATTTTTCATTAGTGGAAAGCGGCTTAATTGCTTTATTTCAACATTCATCTGCGTTCGTTTGGCACCCTTGAGTGGTGTAGCTGTTTTCTGTAATCAAAGTTTAATAATATGCCACCAATGAAATATTTATTTAAATGAAGTGAAAAATATGAACATACCGGTTCAATTATCAAAAAGGATTCGTGCAGTTTTTGCACGGGTTCCAGTCCATCGGCGTAATCAAGCAACTTCTTGTCGCCCAAATAAAAATGAGGATTAGACATCAATATCGGCACTTTCAAGCAAGGGTCCAAATCCAGCAATCCTTCGGCGGGGCACTCGTATTCGTCATCGTCCACTTGATCACAAAAACATTTATTGGGGCCGCTGTGGGATAACGCTGATTCTGTTGTTGCGTATCTATAGAATTCAATGCCGTGCACCTTCAGCTTTTTATCGAAGTCTAAGACAATAGATCTAGAAAATTCAGATTGTTGTGATAATTAGCACTATTGCCAAAAGTTGTCTTGAAAAACAAATTATTACTTTCGAATATAGTTTTAAGTAAAATATCTATATACGCAAAAATTAAAAGAACTCGTTGAGTTATTTATCACATTGCTGGATTGATTGCTTGATTTTGCGACTTAAATCCCTTTTAGACTATTTGAAACCCTTAATTTGTAATACCTTTGTAGAGACTGAGGGTGGCAAGGAATCGGGCAAAGAGTCGATGAACGTAATGAGGCCGATCGAAAAATTCACCTGGTGGCAATCATTTTCAACGATTCTTGTAAATTAACCAACTTCTTTGTGTCATATAAAACCTTGTATCTTCAAAATAAAGCATCTTTTGAAAAGATATAATTATTCATAAAATAACTTAACTCAAGGAATCGTTCCTTGAATTTTGGCGGTATGTTTATCAAACATCCTGTATAATTGTTTAATTTTTGAAGGCGAAGAGTTCATCAAAAACATGATTTAAACAAATTTAGATACTCACTCAATGGATGAATATACATTATTTTTATATTGCTTCTCATACTTAATTTATTTCACAAATTCTTACAATTTCTTTAATCGATTTCCGTCGTGCACATCTTTAAAAATATGCAATTTAATACTTAGTTGGATTAAGATGGGTAATTTCTGAGGGTCAAAATCAGAGATGAGCATCTAGAGACTTATGCAGGCCCGACAGCTTCGCCGTTTGTCAACTGTTCAAGCCCATTCAGCTCATCGAGCCCGCTATGTTCAGTTTTATTCCCCAATCCTTTCTGAACTGTTCGGAATTTTTAATTTTTTCTTAATGGAAAAGTTAGTACTCAAAACTGTACAGTTTTGCCAATTTAAACATACCTTTATACTTTATAATAAGAAAGATACCGATAATAACTTAGTCAATCTAAAACATATTTATACTGCCGAATACAAATATTTTACTGCTTGTTACATTTGGACGCAAAAAAATACTTACCGGCAAACTTCCGGAATGAAGCTATAAACTTCGCGGGCAGGTTCCTTCATTGGAAAAAATAAGCCGCTGTCACTCCCATTAATCATATTGCATACGCCGTCGTTCCAAAAATCCAATTCCTCACTGTCTTGATACGACACCAATTCCCCTCTCGTAGTATTCGTTAATCCTCTTGTCATAATCATCGGTCCCAATAACGAGTCGTTATACTAAAAAATAAAGACCGCGAATATACAGTGTGTGCAGCCAGCGCGTGAGCGGAAGATAAATCGTCACCTGGGTAATGTTTCTGCTACGCATGAGACATGTTTGATTTTTTTTTAATGGAACGTCGTGTATATTATTGTTTTTGGACGTCTCCTTCAATTCAAGTCAACTTTTATTATACATATCTATCTTCGTTTTAGAGATGATGCGATTTCACAAACTTTCTGTGAGTGCTGAAGTCCCAGCCAACAACTTTTTTATCTCAACTAACGTCTACAAAGTATAGATACTGTATACTTTCCAGACGCTAATAGTGAAGGAGTTCTAGACTTTTTTATTAATATTTCTCTGTATCTAAAGCGAAGTTTTTGCTAAAAAGCATAAAATGCTGCGACAAAATAATCTTTAGCAAAAGAAAAATAGCATTCTTATAATACGCACAGATTTATATTTAATTTGCTAAAGAGGGACACATTCCAGGTATAGAGAAATGTTTGTTGAAAAAAAGTTGGCATGCTTGAAGAGAGGCATCCAAACACCTAATAGTATGTGGAGTGTCCCATCAAAAAAAAAAAGCAGCTTGTATCATTTGCAGCAGAATGTACTTGAATATAATTTTATGTCATGCAGAGCTTGTCTCCGAACATTTTTTGTTTGAAAACTTTTCTCTAAATTGATCGGGAAAGGAATTATCTTTCATCCACGCACTTGGCGGACACGCTCGATACGTGATAATAACTAAAAGACTTACAGCTCCGAAGAGTGAAAATATGAAATCCTGCTCGTTTTCGGCTAACTTCATGCTTACTGGTTGAGCTGCTTTTAACACCATGCAAACTGACTCTGATAACATTACGGAAATATCAACCTTACTTGAAGCTTAATTACAAAAGGAACCTATTACCTATCTCGGGTGCATTGCAGTATAGTGTTACTCCGTTAAATAATAGATCCTTTACTTTAACCCTTAGGAACAGATCAGTAATACCGGGATAAAGGAATGGCAGAGCATTGCTTATCATACCTAGTATACTCGGTAAAATACTGTTTACTTTCAAAACGGTACCCTACGAAAATTTAATAATTTTCAATACTATTTTTCTTATTGAAAAGTCGTAGAGACCTAACAACTAACCATCAGTGCCATATTGATTACAGTAACAACATCATCATCGTTCCTACAACCAGTAGCAGTAGCATTAAACACGTAATGTTTCTTCAAGTAATACTGAATAGTATCGGTCTCTTCGTCGATCTTTATAATTTGTCTTTCGATATGTATACTACAATTTGACAATTAGAGGTCTTGAAGTGCAAAACGAACAAATCAATTACTTACTCGTAAATATAAGGTCCCACTTCTCTTAAGATTGGCTTTTCGCCTTCCATAACAGCAGCAGGATTCGTGACGTTGAAGAAGTAGGCTGTGTAAGATAAAGGAAAAGATTGCTTTTCCCACATCTCAAAAGCGTTTGTCCCCTTTTGAATCGCGATGTTCTTGAAAAGACAGTGTTATATACATATATACACTACCCGACAAAAACATAGACGCGGTATCGTTTCTATTTACGAAACAAAGTTTATAGACATTATATAAAATGTAAATGAGGGTTATTAATACTTGTTATGTAAATAGTCCATTTATAGATATTTCTGGGTATTTATTGCTTTATGAGGGGTAATTGATATTTTCCCAGATCAAAATAGGAATTTCAAATGCGACAAAAATTTAGACCCTGTGCATTTATTACATTAATATAAGCAAAAATGTTTTAATTTGATACCTCTCTTTCTATGCAGTGATTGTGCTGGTCAAGTGTACACATTTCACCACGAGAAATTATATTTTATAAAGTATTTGCAATATGGGTAGAAAAAAAAATTCCTAAAAGATCCGGAAAATTACGGCAAACCAAAAGCCAGGGGCGACCGAAAGCTGTAAGTGAGCGGGATAAACGCATGATATTGCGGTGTGCATCCAATTCTTCTGCGTCGGCGAGAGTTATTGCAGGACAGGCGGGGGTACAAGCGCACGTGCGTATCCTGGAAGAAACAATGAGAAAAAGTTATATTTTCCGATGAGAAACGTTTTAATTTGGACGGACCGGATAGGTACTCGCATTATTATCATGATCTGAGAAAGGAACCAAAAGTGAAAATGACCAGACAATTAGGGGGTGGATCTGCGATGATATGGGCAGCTATTGGATTCCGCGATAAAAGTGAGATAGTGTTTTGCACAAACAAAATGACATTGTGACGTATAGACTTATTGCGTGACTATCTTCTACGTTTTGGAAACCAATGGGCCGGGAGCAATTTTGTTTTTCAGCAAGATAACGCGCCAATTCATAAAGCAAAAACCATTACTGAATGGTTTAAAGAGAAAAAGATTAAAACTTTACAGTGGCCGGCACGGCCACGAGACTTAAACATTATTGAAAACATGTGGGGTGAATTGGCACGTCGCGTTTATGGCGGAGGCCGTCAGTATTTCACGGTACAGGAACTGAAAACTTCAATAGTGACTGAATGGCAGAATATCCCTCAAAATTATGTGTAAAATTTATATACATCTATTAATGGCAGACTATTGGAAGTGATTAAGAACAATGGAGGATCTACGCATTACTGATCACTCATTTGTTGATTTTTGTTTTATATTTGCAACAGAGCGTTTACATTTTGGTCGCAGAAATTGTTTAAACATTGGAGTAATAATTTATTATTTAGTTCATATATTACCGGAGGAGATATGTTTAAGTTTATTTTACTTTTATGAATAAAAACTTAATTAGATATCTTGCTAGTTTCGCAAAGAAATGTTGTAACCCTTAAAACCCGTAAAACATCTTACCGCGTCTAAGTTTTTGTCGGGGAGTGTAGTTTTCTAATTTATCATAGTAAAGATAATTGAAAATGTTTTATTGATCTTTAAAATTTGTTCATATACGAGTTATCACCTACAACTACTGATAACTGGAAAAGTATGAACTGAGGAAATCTGAAAATATGCTGGAGTCATCTACACCTTTATCACGAGAAAATATAGTTGGGGCGTTTTAATTAGTATCATGATAAATCTGACAGATGCTATTTGTGTATAACAAGAACACTTAACACAAGAAGAACACACAGTATAGAGCATTTTCACAAATCTACTCTGACAAAGCCAACATGTTGCAATCAAAATCAAAAGAAGAATAACAAACGGTTTGTATTAATAATGATAATGATGATTTGTATTAAAAGAAAAAATACAAAGTGATGGGTAAATTATATATTCAAAAATTAAGTCTTTAACAAATATAATAATGACATCAAGCACTGTGGCGTAGAATGGTAAACAACACTTAAGTATCGGCACCCTTCGCACCACACAAGTTTAATTAATTATATAGTAATATAATAAATAGTCCGGGACGTCCGTTTCGAAGACACGAATTCGGTCACCGGTTGATGATGAGGACCATTCGTGTCCTCGAAACGGCCATCCCGGACTATTTATTATATTACTATATAATAAATTAAACTTGTGGGGTGCGGAGGGTGCCGATACTTATGTGTTGTTTAACAAATATGTATATTTCTTTTAGCAGTACCGTCTGATGAGCAAAAACTTTCAGGAATGTGTATGTATTCATGCACTTTTCCGATTAAAACCTATTTTGCCGACAAATTATTTAGAAGCTGCTTCAGAAACATGTTTACTACTGTTTTACATATTATTTCGAACTACCTCATTGCACTGCCAATCTCTTGCTCTGTTTACATTTATTGCGAGTACCCCTTACAACAGTACCCACCCATTCGCAAGTAGTTGAAGTTTGCTGGTTAACATATGGAGATCACCTTTTCCTTCATATCTTCAACATATCCGTTGACGACGGAATACATTTGAAAGAAGAAGGCAAAACTGGCTTTAAAAACGTATTTCGAACTATTTACAAACGACCTTAAAATAGAATATCATATAATAGAGCTATTATGCTAAGAGCATTCAACTTTTCTTAATTCTTTTTTTGTGAATGGTAAGATGTCTTGTTTTCGATGTTTTCATGTGAAAACAGTTAACAACTAAAAAAAAAAAACTGATGAAAGTGATCCGTGTCCTCGCAAAAACACAAACAGTAACGATAACACTAATAACGAAGGTCGTTAAAATCGTTGTTATAGTGTGAAACAAAGAACCGATAACGTCGATTGATTCTACGAAAACAAAACCAATTATAATGTAACTTAATTATCAGTATAGGTAAAAGATTTCAATATTACCAGAAGTTGAAATATGTTTTGATATTTTTGTATTTGAGTCGGGTTTTATATTAAAATATAGTCCGTCTAGAAAGTATCCGGAAAACAAAAAGCACAGCTATAATTTGACGGTATATATTTTTATTACTTCAGTAATAAAATCACAACAAATAATTCATCTCATTTACTAATACAATCTCCATTTAACTGTAAACACTTAACTAAACGTTCAGGTAATCCCGAAACGAGGTCAACGCTATACTTTTCGGTGATAATGGTCCAGGCTTGTAAAACTGACCGAATCAAATCTCCTTTATTTCGTGGTGCTGCTCGTTCTACTTCAATTTTCATTAGTCTCCATATGTTTTCGATGGGACTAAGATCTGTGGAAGCTGCTGGCCATGGAATTGTTGCCAACTTTTGTTCTAGCTTCCAAACTTTAGTGTATTCAGAAGTGTGGCATCTTGCATTATCCTGTTGAAAACGCCACCCTTCGGGATATAAAGCACGAGCCGTTTCAAGAAAATGGCCATTAAGAATTTCACAATACTTTGCACTATTAACGGCGCCATCAATTTTACAGGGAGGTGTAACACCACGCTGAGAGATTGCTCCCCAAACCATTATTTTTGTGGGGAAATTTGGAAATTTGAACGGTAACATTTTCTCTTGATAGGATTTTTAAATGATTTGCACCAAGCTGAAAACAACTTTCGTCAGATATAAAAACATCACTAAAATTATCGTCTCAAAATCGTTGGCAAAAATCTACTTTTCGTTGCTTTCGTAGAGGTGTCATTGCAGGGATTTTTTTTTGGTTTCCTTGATAAGTAACCTTGTCTTCTCAGTAAAATCCGGACAACTTGTGGACACGCTCTTATTTAACGTTGATTTCCAAATCTGTTAGCCAGTTTTCGAAACCCTAGGCGCGGGTTTTGTCATCCTAAAGTCACTAAAGCGTTTAGATTGTTTCCGCTAATCTTACGCGGTCCTCTAGAAACTGGTCCGTGGTTCATATCTCCCCTGTTTGTTATCCTCTTTATTGTCTCATATACTGCATTTTTTCCGAGTTCAGTCAATTGTACTAATTTTTTAACGTTTTGAACAGATTTTCTATACAAATATTCCACCAACTTTCTTCTTTCTACTTGCGACATTATTTCATAAATATTAAGCCTGTTGATAATCAACAATATTTGACAGCTGGTGTTGTTATATGATTTTTGCCATGGCCTACAGTCGACACAACCTACTTGATGCATTACTTTTGTCTTAGGATGTAACAAAAAAGAAATATATTAAAATTAAGAAAAATAATAAATTCCGGATACTTTCTAGAGGGACAATATTATCTTAATGTACTCTCCAGATTGGTGTCTTCACATTTATCTAATACCTTACTCTTAACACAATATCCCCATAGATTATTTAATTAACACTCTGATTATTATAAACATTCTTCATAAGAAGTGATCTTTTCCATAAAAACGAAAAGCATGGCGTTTATAGGTATAGTTACGTCCATCCGTAGGCATACCGTACTTGTATATTTAAAAGGACAACTGCAGTCGTTAACTAACTAGATATTATTAGCATCGCCCCAAACCACAAATTATTCTATTATTGGTTACGTTAGACGTCACATCTTCAAACAGTATTTTCCTGTGTATCCTCACACTTAACGAGCAGCAAACTAGATTCTTATATAAGTGCAAAAACAAAAAAAAAGTTTTTATGGCGACTTGCGTATTTCACCTCGGTTTTCTCCAATGAAATAGAATGAATCACTTTGGTTTAGATTGGAAGTTGCACTATACGAATAATACAAAAATGTTATATACGAGAGGTATTTTTTATTTTATCTACTTAGCTATGAAAACAATATGCTATTACGATAACTTCTGGGTACACCCCAGGGACCTTCCTAGGAAACAGGAATTCATGCAATGACTTCATAAACACTCTGTACTACCCAAAAGGCCGAAGACGCAGGAAAATTTTACTGGGAAAAGTTTACTGGGACGGGGAGAGGATTCTTTTAATTAAATATATCCCCAAAGGGAACTGCAATAACGGGGAATGTCCACAAACGCACAATTAGGAACTTGAAAGCCGCTATACACGAATATTCAGAAAACGCTACTTCTGCACAACAGCTGTAGGGTGCATAAAGTACGAATTATTTAAGCAGTGGTCAACGAATGCTGCTTTGAGGAATTATGCAAAAACTTTTTTTTTTAAGGCAATGGCTCTATATGTAAAATACTACTACCTAGATGCTGATAAATGCTAGCATAAGATATCGCCTGTTAAAAAAATAGCGGCATGTCGAGAAAATCTAAAATTATGTCACTTATCTCGGATTATTTATTCAGATAGACAGGTGTAAGAAAGGACACTTATGTTTTGCAGTACTTGTCTCCGAATATCTTTTATTTTAAAAATTTTTCAGGAAAAAAATTATCCACTAAGTGAACACGATATACCTTAAATCTGTAGAAATTAGCATTACCTACCTGTTCGATTTGCATCTGCACCAGCTTTGGGAACCCATACCAAGTGCAGAAGATACCCACGGCTAATACCACAAATCCACTGAAAGTTACGATGATCGGACAATGTTTGTACATACTCTCTCTTCCAAAACGCCAAACGTTATAGCAAAGCAGAGATACTTAAATCGGAATGTACGGAGGTGTTTTTAACTGTCGCTGAAAACAAAGCGCTAATTATTACAATTATTGCTCATTCAAGTAACGCACATATCGGTAAGCGTCATTTAACCTGTTCAATGAATTTAAGAAGGCGTAGGGAGGCGTAGTGTTGTTGTATTTCTGCCGGCTAGCGCAAAGATGTAATACGTATCTTGATTAAAAATTCATTAGATCATGTTGATCTGGGCACACACACACGTGTTTTAGTCGATTACCTGTATGTAGACAGTATTAAGTTAATGCAGGAAAAACAGTAGGTCGTGCTGATGTTATCAAAATTGAGGATGGCGATTCCATCGTTTATATAATGTCATTACTGCATACGATATTAAAATGTTCCTGCTCCGTACTTGTATGTACGGACACGGGAGGACTGAATTACGTGGTCATTATGTTATGTATATACATAGGTATCGAGAGTAATTCATCATCATCACGTGCTCTTTTGTGTTCGACGTAATTTTTATACAACCTTTTGTTTTTATTTGTTTCACATCAAAATATATCTTTTACGAAGAGAAAATTCAAAATTTGTCCTGATAGACAATATGCAAAGAAGTAGGTAGAATTTTCACAGTTAAAAATGCACAAATAATAACAGCCACCTATAGGTATATACGTACCTGAATGTATTTATTGATGGTAAAAGAATCCGCTCATGCGAAGCAAATGCTTTCATTGCAAAGATGTAAATGAAAGACAATTCGACGAAAGATAAGTAAGAAATTTTACGAACTAAAACCGCACAACCAAGCGCTTCAAAATAAAATCTTCTCGAAGGTAGTCCTTCTGGGTGCGCCTGAACCTGCTCTACTTGCTTTATCTTGATTTCCAATCCACAGATTCCGGCACCGTAACGCAGTCGAGTAATTACGATTAAGTCTACGCAAAATTTCCCGAAAGCTAACACCGCTTTCATGTAGCTCAATAATCCGGCTTCATTCGAAGGTTTCGAATTGTTTATAAGGTGCACGTTCTCATCTGCGAGACATCGCTCACGCTGCGTGAAATATACTGCATGCATTTTGGTAAATTTGGATTAAATATCAGATCGTAACACGCATTCCTGTAAAAACATATGCGGAACACAAATGTTGTTCTATAATATAACAAAAACAATTGCAGCTGAAATGAATAATAGCGTCGAATTTTGGCTTTCAGCTGATGAAACAGCTGATATTAGCGGAGTGACAACTTTCTTTAGGAGTAAGGTATGTTGATAAGCACAACAGAGTTTTTCTGAAAGTTTCAGAGCTTTCTGAAACAATCCTAACATTCGCTGAGAATTGTGGCCTAGACTTACGTAAGCTAGTATGTTTAGGATTTGATGGATACTGCATTATGGTTGGAAGAGAAAACGGAGTCCAGAAATTAATAAGAGATAAGTACCCTCAAGCAACGTTTTTCCATTGTTTTTCTCATCGATTCAACCTCGTAAATGATCTTACTTCTGTTGAAGTAGTCCAAAACAGCATAGGCATTATTAAGAGAGTAATCAAATTCTTCTGAGAAAGCCCAAAAAGGCGAAAGTTAGCCTCAAATATACCTATGCTGTGTGAAACGGCGGCGGAATTTGATATTGAAATTAGAATTCCAATGTAATAGGATGTCAGACTTATAGAGTAAACATTATGCCAAAGACGATTAGAGAATATTTTAGAATAAGTCCATATTTTCAATCCCCACGGGGAATCACTGATAATTTCTTTGGAGTTGCGGTTCTCCCAACATACAAGTATTGCGTTTTCCATAGCTCGTTTACGCCCGTCTAATATCAAGAAATTTATAAAGGACCAAAGGACCCCAGAAAACCTTATTAAATTCAAAAAATTAAGAGAAATAAATTTTTGATGGATAAAATTATTAAAAAGTAACTCAAAATCGATTGAATCGATTTATTTTTTTTTTAATCCATAAATTCCAGAAAAATAACGTTCTCTGGGATTCCTCAGCCTTGATTTTTGACTCTTAAATATCTTGAAAACTAGAGCTAAGCTAGAGAAGTCAAAATACCATTGGATTTAGTACACTCAATTAGGTTTTCCCGCGGAGTGCTCGATTTGACGGAAAAAAAGTTTCCTATTCAAGCACAGTGTAACTGTTCAACCATTCTCAAAAATAGAATCTACGAAGATTCTCTCGAGTCAATGTCAAGGTCTAACCCATTGAAACGCGTTTCTTGATTTGATCGGTTTTTTTCCTTTATTATTTAATCGTAATAAAAGAAATATTCACGTGCCGAAATCGGTATATCGATTACTCATATCTATAAATTACTTTGCAAACTGTATTAAATAGTACTGCTTCGATTGTAAAATTAGCCGACATTTTCATAAACGTTTTTATGTGCAATTACGTATTGCCGTTATTTCGTATCAAAGATATGTATGTAAATGTTTTATTAGATAATAAAGCAATTGGTTGACCGCTTCGCCTCTATGTATGATTCATAATACACACGACAAATCAGGAAAGTTTTTCAACACCAAACATGTCCAAAGTCACAAAAAATGTGTGAAGGGCGGTTTGTGGTACAATTGTTACTCCGTTGAATCCCATTGAGAGATTGAGCGCACCCGGTCAAATGCAAAAATAGCAGCCATCTCAAGCACACGCTTTCAAAAAAAGGGGGCATCGCCTAGAGTCTGTTGATTAGATCATATGTCATTCAAACAAGGACACCCCCATCATAAAACCTTACTACATCATATGAAGTTACTCAAAACCGGACATAAAATCCATTGTTATATTTTTGTTGGGAATCTTCACATTCTTAAGTTAAATAGTTTTTGCTTCGCTATATAGGCAATACAACATACAGAATTGTATCGCTGGCACGGGAAATGAAATCTCTCAATTTTTGAGCACGTGAAGGGTGAACGTTCCGGAATCTGTTAAAAGAAACAGAAAACGAATCCAAATTTGATTCCTACAAAAAAATCTTTAATGATGACGTCCTCCAAACTATTGGTGAGGAATCAGAAGAAGAATATTGAAACGAATTACTTTTTTGATGTTTTGTGACGTTATGAGGCATTGATGCCAAATTAAAGCATAACGTTAAATCAGATGAGACCAAGAAGTTCAAGCAAAATGAGACATGTGCAAATATTTTTCTGTACAAACCAGGTCTGCTTTTATTCATTTTGGATTTAGTATTGTAGCATTACAGACTACTCTATGCCAAAAACACGGATTCAGAAACCTTATCCTTAAGCTGCTATTGGTTTCTTATATTTTTCTCAAAATGAGTTTTTATAAGATTTATGGAGCTGCCATTCGCATTTAATTTGAAAAATATAATGCATACAGGTTGTCCTATGACATGATTGCCACAACCGAAGTGTTTCTATTCGCACCTCATTCAAAAAAGATAGATCGCGTGTGTCCGTGAGCAATGGCTGTCGAATTTGAAATCCGAACTTCGAATTCTCCAGTTTTTTAGTTGCAGAAATTCGAATATTTTAAATTGAAAATTTCCTAATTCGACAGCAGTACTTAAAACAATCGCTGTCGTCTTTGAGACGCTGTAGCTGCACATTTCCTAACTAACCTCACCACTAGAGAAAATCATTAACTTAACCAAAAAATAATGTTAAAATAACTTCCTCCTGGTACGAGGAAAAAAACGCACAACCCACGTGCTTCTGCCCACTCGGCGTCATTAGTTTGGTTCCGAAAGTGTTCTTACTCCACCATGTACCGGTATTTGTCTCACAGTTAATGCCGCAACATTCGAACGAAGAGCCGGACATTTCTTGGCGCTCTAGTACTAAGAAACATATACCTGCCGCTTAGGAAGGTGGACCACAAATCGGGTACTGTTCCCCAAGCCATCCCTCGAACAGTTCTTGGACTGATTAACACAGCATGTCGTACGCAGGAGCGCTTTGGGAAACCACGCATGTAAACGATTCCCATAGACTTACCATGATGTATTCTCACTCTAACCGTCCAAACAGAACCTTCGCATGATTATGTGGATTTTTACCTGACATTGTTTAATCAATCTAGCGCAATTCAGCCATAAGATGGAAAAGTAAATAAGACATTTACAACGTTAAAACGTTCCAATGATAACAACCCACGCAATCTTAGTAAGTGTGCTTACGGTAAACTCACCATTCTTCTCTATTTTATTAAACTCGCCATTTGGTATTGGTTGCAACCTACTGTTTTTGCTTACTTCTATTTTTAACTAGAAAACTTGGTTTATGTGTACTTTATGCAACGCATTTAATTTAAAATTATTTAATCTAATGTGATATTAAGTTCAAAATTAAATAAAAATACATATAACAACGTACCAGGCGTAAATAAGACACAAAAGTGTTCTAGTCATATATTATTTATATTATTATCATTTATTTTACATTATCGTTCATATATAGACAAATCTCAAAACATTATTTGTTAAAAAGATATTGCTACCTAGTACCTTAGTACGTGCATAAAAGAAGTTTTATAACAAAGTGACCTTTTCTATACAATTTGATTAACAACACTATAATCTTTCCCTAAATCCTAAATAAGCATTTGTTTATTACTTACAGCATTCGAATTGCATCTATTGATTCACGATGGCGTACCAAAGCACTAACTTTAGCGAAATATTAAAATACACTAATTATTATCACAACTGTACAATTATAAAACAATAACATTTCTTTTTACCTTGGTGCCTTTATAAGCTATGGTGACAACATTAGAATAATATTTTTTCTATCAAAATTTTCAACATATAGGTTTGCAATAGTACCGCATGATATCTAATTAATTCATCATAACTACCGTATTGCGTATTATTAGCGAAAAAAAGGTTGTTAATCAATGGTTTAGAATCGACTACAGTAATAATAAAATTTATTGAAATGTCAGGCATTATACGGCATGTCTATCCTAGTGCGTGGGTAGAAGATAATTTTTTCCACGAGTAATTTAGAGAAAAATAAGAAATATTGAAAGCAGGTACTGCAAAACATAAAATCATAGGAACATGTCCTAAAATGACATATATATGGGGTTTTCTGTAAGTTGGCAACCATCGGTTTGCAATGCCCACGCAAAAATTGGAAAACAAACAAGGGTGCTTTATCTACTAAACAAAGCACCTTTGAATCCTAAGAATAGCACAGTAAGAAATAAGTAGGATGATAGGTGCGGTGTTCCTGAAGCGAATGAAATATTTGAAAGAACCCTTCTAAAGAGAATAAAGCGGTTCTCTGACTGTTTATACGTTTACTCTATGGCGTCTACCCACAAAGCCCTCCAGCTTTACTACTCAATCTCTAGTTGGCAGTAACGAGCGCAGCGAGGGTAAATATACAAAGGGGAGGAGAGAATTCTTCGGATTCTTGGCTTCATCCTAATGCCAGGAGCTCCTTGTCTGGATCCTAGGACCTGCAACAAGCCATCGTGATTCGATTCAATCCCAGGATTGTGGGTAACGAACATTCCGGCAGACATGGCGGAGCTGTGGTCCGGTCATCCCCATTGCATAGGCTTAAATCGCGGGCACCCCATGGTTAATGCATCGAATTGTTTAAATATTGCGCAGAGAGGTTCTATTAGATTGCTTCACGCTGAATACGCACCAAATTGACATGGAAGACAAAAGGAAACTATTGCAAGAACAAACGCAGTGAGTTATCTATGTAAAGCCCAAGATTTCTGGCACCAGCCATAATCGGCAAGATCATGTCATCATGCCTCTGTTACTCCAAATAACCTACATTACATATGTAAAAGATAATCTTCCAAAGCATTTTCTTGATCTGGCCTAAACTTAGTTCCAAAACATCCTAATTCTTTTCTTCCTCCTTGCATTCTGACGATTTCTTCAATAATCGAAATAAAACTGCAATTATCCCTACCTTTTGCTGCCGCTTTTACTCATATTCCTTCCTCCCTGGCAGCTCTCAATGCTTTCTTCATCTGCTCTACATCCCATGCTTGTTGCTTAGTCACAAAAAAAAACAATCAGACTTTGTAGGGAAAGTGGGACATTTTGCACTCCAAAACAAATTTCGCTTTGGCCGCTACAATGCATCAGCAGAAAATCGGAGTTATTTTTCATTGGCATCATGCGGAGAAGCATATTTTTTAGCAAATATGTCCAAAATCTGAATCTATCGTAATACCAGCAATACTTGAAGAACTTCTCATAAAAATAAGAGAGTACGACAGATAGAAAACAAACTCCTTCTTCGGGTGAAACCACAATTATTTCAATAGTAGCGACAACAACCAAGCGATAGCGTCTATGGGACTAACTCGGCAAACAACAAAATTTTAAGTTCAAATTTCACTTTACCAGCCTATTCCACTTTGCCCACTTTACCCCTACTTTGAAACAAAATTATTTTAAACAATCAACTGTCTTCAGGCACGAACTAACAAGATTTACTTTTAAGTAAAAGATGTTTAAAGATACACAAGAATTTATAAGGACCAGCTACTAATAAGCTGTACTCAAGAAAGAAAATATGTTGGTCGTTTACAACGATATAAAACATACCAAAACGGAGCATACCAAGCAGTAACCGAAAAATATATATATGTATTCTCTTGCATAACCCTCATTAATACTATTTTTTAACTTTTTCAAATTATAATTGAACTTGTTTAAAAACAAACAAATGATAAAAAATGTCAATTAACTCTCATAAAATACAGTATTTCAAAAGTCCTAAAATATTCCGTTGGTGGGTATCAATAAATTTTAGCAGTAACGACAATAAGCATGTAAACTATACACTAAAAGAGCTTTGAGTTGAGTGGGGAACGCTTAATGCTCATTGCGATCGAAATGCCGGCGTACCAGACACCGCAAATCTTCAGAATTATTTCAGCGGTAACGTTGCGCGGAATGAAATCAATATCCATTCAATTTTAACGGAAAAAATTGCCACCGTTAAAACACGTATCTATTCACGTATTCGAAAGTGAAAATGACTCTTATATCGACGAGATTTAGTGTTATTTACGTTTGCTTTTGCCTCTTTACTGGATATACAGAGTGTACAAATGGAAGCAAGCAACATCCACATATTATCTTCATCATGGCTGATGATTTGGTAAATACAAATGTGATATAAATTTAATGTATTTTATGACATGGATACAAAATTTATTTGTTGGTCTGGTGTGAATGCGCTGTAAATGTAAACTAGATATTTCCACACAATGTAAGATAAAATACACGTACTGATAGTAAGTGAAGGTTTGGCAAGTTACACAAGCTGTAAAATTTAAAACGCGGAAACAAATAACACATATTGCTTCACATTACATTTCCGTTCGCTTTTTATTTATTTATTAAAGTATTTAATCACATGGGAACACATCAACACAAACACAAACAAACACATCCTAGTTTGAATAGCAGGTATCACAAATGATGTTAGCGCTAAAATATGTAGCCATGACGTAATTTCCATCATTCCTACTTAACGTGGGTAAGCGCGAGCTTTTTTTATTTCTATGATTAGCTTGTCAATATTTGATTTTAAATTAACTAAAAGGTGAAGGTAATTTACTCTCGTACATCACAATTATCTTTAATACAATCAAAACAAAACAAAGCTAACATTTTACGATTATATTCAAAATAGATTTTAATAAAAACATTTATTTCGGTACTAAATACTAAAGAATGCAATAAATTAAAAAAAAAAAACAAACTCGTTTTCCTAAATGTTAGGTTTTTTGTGTTAAATAAAATCACAGAAAAAAGCTTGAATTAAAAATATACAGAGAGAAAGAAAAATTTCATTTTTGAATTTATAAAAGATAAGAATCAAGAATTTATAAGACCAACAGATTAAATTTCTATTCACGTAAGAACAGCTGAACAGAAAGTACTCGGTTTAAGTTCTAAATTCATCTAAAAATTTTTAAAAACAACGTTACGTAATTAAATAATCAAAATACGAGAAACTTTGAACTTATAAAAAATTAATGAAATTTGGTCGATTATGAAACAAGTTTAATAGAACAAAATCAATTTCTCTTATCTGTTTATACCCATTTTCTTGGCTGCTTTTTCAATTCAGAACAATTCAAATCACCGGTAGCCACGAAAATACAAAAAAAAACGACAGTTTAAATATCCTTGAAATTTACCCGACGCATATTCCTCATTTTTAAATAATTACCGATAATTGTATGGAAATTTTCAATTTTATTTACATTTTTGACGCAACAATTAAATTGATTACCTGTTCTGTGAAATCGACATATAAAAAGGTCTCTCTCTTCTGCATATTTAAACGACATGGATATTTTATCGTCTCTCTTTATTTCAGCGATATTTCTATAATCTGCTCTAACATTAGTCGGTATTGATCAATTATCACTCAGTACAATGCAACGTGGATTCTCAGAAATTAATTGAATGAATTATTATAAGTTATATTCGAATCCTATTCCAATTGTCAATTTGAAAATTAATCAGAAAACCAACAACAAATACATAATTGAATTTCAGATTATTTTGTCGACATGGATTTGAAAGTAGACTTACGATTACAAACAACCTAGAATTGGCAGATCTTCGGCGCTTTTTAGTTACTAAAGTTACTAAACAGTTTGTTGCGGTAATGTTCTTGAAATTTCGCTAAGCATACTGGCAGTTTCTTCAGAAAGTTGTTCTCTTCGTCATTCTACTTTAGCAAGTCGCTGCTGGTAATGTCATAAATGAGAGATCAATTACAACGGTTCAATTTACTCAATTTATGTTTCATAGTACAATGTGCACAACATGCAACGTAAACACGAAAGGATCAAAGAATTGTTTTGCAGGCTCCGCTCAATTTAGCGTTGGCCAATAAAACGGAGCACCTCAAATGTATAAAAGGTACTCCTTATTTTAGTATTAGCGAAAATATGACTAAATATTATTCAGCGAATTACTCTGAAATTGCATGCAGGTATTCCTCTGATTGTGAGAAACCAAATATAATCCCGACACAAATAATTCTAAGAATCAGTCGGCTATACAAACGTGTTACTTCAATGTTTACTCGCATATTAGTTGCGTACGGTTTGTTAAATCAGGCACTAGCAAAGAATACATTTTTTTCTATAAATATTTACAACTATGATGCCAAAAAGCGACAGTTAAGTGAAACTAAGGGGGCACAAACAGCGATTTTGACATTGAGGAATAAGCCGTCCTGGAAATAAAGCTGGCCAGGACCACCTATGAGAGAGACTTTTTCCTCGGGATAGGAAGCAAACTTCTTCGAACTCTGTGCAGAGTCCAGAAGATGGTAAAAAATGTCGGCTAGAACTCTTAAAAAACACTGAACCGATGAATAGTCAAACTTGCGTACTTGCATATATGATGGCGTAAATGCAACATTTACACCATCATATACAAAACTCTTTTCAGAGAAGCTTGAAGAAATAATTTTTTCCAACAAAATAACGGTCCCTGGCAAACACCTCAACTAAGCAGAGTAAATACACAGAAGCGATTTCCATGTTCTGAATTGGCCTCTCCAATCTCCAGGACTAAATCCAATCGCGCTTTGCAAAAACTAAACTAAGGAGTCACAAACACTTCGAGAACACTGCTTAAAGCCAAAATAAAAAATGTGCGGAAAGAAACTCCATCGTTGCATTGCGAAAAATTGGCGGGAACAATACCTAAACGTATGTAGCCAATCATTGAAGCCTCGGGAGGTCATATACGATATTAATTTGCATATAGAATTTTGTAATGTGGTTGCCATTGTAAATATTTTTCAATAAAGTTTTAAGTTCTTCAAAGTTTGAGATAGTTCGTTCTATTAATCAAGGCTGTACCTTTGGGCTATGTTGCTCCGCTGAATCACATCTGTTCCGATTTGGTATCACATCTACCACCATTCGGATTGCGTATGGGCTATCCTTTTCGTAACTTTTAAAGCTACAATTAGAACTAGAACAGTTAAATACAATGCAAAAAAAATTGATGAACTTTACCAAACGGAAAAGCACATAGTATTGACTATGATAACACCAAAATACTTGGTAAAAACAACGACGATGAAAGAATCGGACGGTGTTAAATTACTTTAGAAATAATCCAAATGTCTCTTACCATAGATCCAAACACGCTAAGAGAAAACATTTGGCGATGTCTTAAAAAGAAAAAAATTACATTATTTCAACTGATATTTCTACGTATTCCAAAACAAGGTGAAACACACCTGGAATTTTGTTTACGGATTTAATGCGATTGTTGTAGTAGCAGATTTTTTAAATAACATTGTACGAACTAGTAAAAAATGAACAACAACAACAAACAAGAGAGCACAGCGAGTAATGACACATTTAGCAAAATGGAATTCTTTTTCCATTTAACTTTACAAACCATAATTTTCAAATTAATTTGCACGGTTGTAAACATACAAATATAACATTGGATAAGATAAATATTATTGACTCAGAAGGAGATTTCTGTTTAATCCAGTTACTGTCGTTACCGCTCCTGAAGGCTGGAATGCTGAAATAGATTAAATAATTTTTCTGGGTCTCAAAAATTGTAGAAAAATATTTTACCTTCCAAGAAATCATTTTGACCACCTCTCTGTAGTAACGTTGTTCTAATAATCGTTAATTAACCATTCTCTTCTTCTAAAAAAAACTTATTGTTAACCTCGACAGGGTTTCAACGATGTTGGATTCCATGGCTCCTCCCAAATTCCAACCCCTAATATCGATGCCTTGGCGTACTCCGGAGTTATCCTTAATAACTACTACGTGGCTCCGATCTGTACACCGTCTAGGAGTGCTTTAATGACGGGGAAATATCCCATCCATACAGGAATGCAGCACACCGTATTATATGGCGCAGAACCTCGAGGTCTTCCCTTGACGGAAGTGTTGCTTCCAGAATATCTTAAGAAATTGGGATATACGAATAGAATAGTCGGCAAATGGCATCTAGGATCATGGAAATTGGAATATACTCCGATGTTTAGAGGTTTTGAATCGCATTTAGGTAAGTTAATTCGGACGGATTGGAAAGGACAATAATGAATTGGAAAGTAAGCGCCAGCAAAATATATTTTCCTAAGTTACATAATGCTTTTGACTATATTTAAATAAATTAATCGCAATCGGACTGGTTACTCCTTTTATATTTTTTGCATTAATCAGTTCTTTGAATGAGAACCCGGGGTTAATATTAAACTGTACAACGTACGTATGTATATAAATGCATAGCCTCCAGCAAAGTTCCTGTAAATCAATACAGATTCATTGTAAAAATTGACGATTGAATCTTACGTACAGTATGCTATTATTCAGATCCGTTATTTGAAACGGGTACTTATTAAACAATATAGCTGCAATAGTCACCATATTTATTGAACATTTGTATTCTTAAATAGTGCAAAACAACTTTGAATAAATGTGTGCATGGAAATTCAATATTGCCCTGACTTCACGGATTTTAAAAAATGAATTGTACAATAGCGCTTTCCTTAGTATCGCTCACCTTTGAAACGAGGAAGAGGTATAACAATGTATATTAAAAAGCACGTACCAGATGTGAGAAAGCAATATAATTGTAATGAAGCTCATTAACATTATAATAAAGCTTATTAATTCATTTTTATTATCAATTTTTTTGTGTGTGGATAGAAAAATTAACAATACCTTTTAGCAATCTAAAAAAAGCTACAACTCAATTATCGCCAATTAAAATCATCCGTTTTGTCGAGAAAAAAATTCTGGGCATGGCTATTTAGCATTCAGGTCGGTTCAACCTATTATTCCATTATTTTTAAAAAATAACATCATTGGAATATAGATTCTTCTTCTTCTTTAAAAAGGAAATACAGATTCGATGGGATACTGAGTTCTACCTTGGAAAATTTAGGTCTACGATTGCACAAGAGCGGAAATTTTTTTTTAACGGAAACGTTTTTCTTTCTTCTAATTAAAACTCCTCACTTATTTAGTCTTAAGAGGACGAATAGCATAGAATATACCATTCTGTTCCTAAATCGTAAACAAATATACAGTCAGCAATTTCTTCTTTGATTTTAACCAAAATATAGGACACAAATTTTTGTAATTAATACATTTTGTTTCGACTATATAGATCGCCCAATAAAAAGGGTCCATTACGATACGACAAATTCTATTCTCTGGTTTCCCGACACTAAGCACACCTGCATCGGGTTTAATCAATCGTTTGTAACGACAGCAATCAATACATCTCATTGATATTATTCATATTACATAACCAACATACTATTTAAAAAAATAACAGCAGCTAAAATAAGTGGACAAGTTTGCGTAGAATCTTAAACAATATTGGCGTGTATCGTATTTGAGAATAATTTCCCGGCTTAGGTATGCGACGAAGCATTTATGAAGCCCCTATCATCCGATATTCTGAACAGCTTGCCAGAAAACATACTATTATTGCAACCTATTTTTCAATACTGATAAATATAATTTATTTGAACATTTTCTACAAATTCACAATTTTCTGGCTAATCCTTATCATCAAAATGCTTAAAAATGTCTCTGATTCTTGCAATGTTTAGTCATTTAGGTTTCTGGCGCAGATAAAATTAAATAATTGAAACAATGTATTGCTACAATTTTAATTTGCACAACAATGCATTTCATTAGCTCAATCTGTGCTGCATTAAAATTTCTAAAAAGAATTTCAAATTATCCGTTTAAACCACTGATTATCCCTTTCAAAAACTTGTTGAAAATAACCTTCTTTAAGTTACAAATAAATCAAAATATTTAAGAAGTTACAGATGACGCATAATTTTTTCGTATAGACAGCATTAAGACAGAATAGTCTGAATAGTCAACATCAGACTAGTCGCACACTATCGACTTAAGTCGATAGTTACTGATGGTTACTAGTGGTATGTTTAATAGCAGTTTTTGCAGTAATCATGAGATACAACTTCAAAAACAAATGAAGAAAATAATGTTAAAGTTTAACATGTGTATAGTTTCGCGTTGCACTAATTTCGCACTGACCTCTGTGAACACTACATATGAGGTAGTGCGAAATTAGTGCAACCCGAAACTTTAACATTATTTTCTGCATACTGTAGAAAGTGCCAACAAACATACCATGTAAAAAAAAATATATGAGCGTATATTCGAAAAACCGCCGTTGTGTTTTTCAGCAACGTTCGACACTCGCGCGAGAAGTATTGGTTTAACTGCGTCCCAATTACTGGAGCTTCAGCATAATTAATGCGTATGTCAACCTTACTATGAAAGCAATAACAATATGCATTTCTAAGCAAGTTCGTATTAACTGTAAATAACTGTAAACATGTCGCAATATCACCTAGCTGTGGGCACTAAATGGATATTAGATTAGTGTACCATTTATCGTGGGTCATTGTGTTAAATTTAAATTTTTAATGTGTTTATCGATAATGTATTCTTTGGCGGATGTGTGGGAAGCATAGACCTACATTTATAGGTATAATTAGCGATCTAATTAGCATATTCTGTTCGTTATGGTGATTGGAATTTTTTGTTCAAATATAGAGAGATTAAATAGAAAAACAAAATCCTTACAACTTCAGTTATAAATGTTGTCAAAGTGCTCTGTAGTTCCACTTTTGGATAAAACAAGAGAACATTTTCGTATACTTTCTCGTAATTATAAAGCAATTTATAAATGCCTGTACATTGCATAATAATTGAATATATTATCCTTATTCTACACGCAATTTTTCATTTTAAAATTAGCCAAAAACTGAACAATATAAGTAAATTACGAAAAGAAGAAAACAGAATTCAAAAAGGAAATTGTTTCCTCTAATAACGTGTAAAACCAAACGTTTTTTTATTATAGGGTTCTGGACAGGCCACCATGATTACAACGATCACACAGCGATGGAAACGCCAGGATGGGGATTAGACATGCGTAGAGATACTGAAGTCGCATGGGATCTCCATGGACAATATTCAACCGATGTGTTTACTAAGGAAGCTGTCCACCTTATAGCCACCCATAACCAATCTAAGCCCCTGTTCCTATATCTCGCTCACGCCGCAGTTCATTCGGGAAATCCTTACAATCCCTTGGCTTCACCAGACGATATAGTAGCAAAATTCACAAACATTAATGAATACAGTAGAAGAAGATTTGCTGGTAAGTCATATACGTAAATTCTCCTCATCCGTCCTTGTAGAGTAATAATAAAACTTGTTTTCTTAAAGCATTTTAATGCAACTCTCATAAAAGGACATAATCGAAAGGACCATGTTTTCTAAAATATAGAGGGGGTTATTCGTAAAGAAGTTTAAACCCATCTTATCCGCTAGACGTGAACATTTATAATGAATTCTGCTTTGATTAAAGGTTAACTGGTGCCAACGATATTCTTTTTCTAAACATTTAATTTCGTTTTCATTGGAACTAAAATTTCCTAATTAAATTTTGAATTCAGATCTTCTTTAGATACGAATAGCTCCCCTTCTTAAAGAGGGTTGAGGGCCTTAAAAGACAGAGTCAAGTAACGTATAAAAGAGAAAAGAGAGAATTCAAGGAAAGAAGGGGAAGCTAGCACTGCTTCACAACTCACAATTTACGATTGTTTCACTAACAATTGAATATTTTTTTCACGAATGTTAAATAGAAAAATTACAAATGTTAAAGAAGAAATATAGCAACAATGAATACAATGAGTATATCTTTTTTTGAAGGTATGTTGACTAAATTAGACGAGTCAGTCGGAAAAATTGCAGAAGCATTGGCCAAGGCTAAAATGTTAGAAAATAGTATTATTGTATTCTCTACGGATAACGGTGGACCTGCGGCTGGATTCAATTTAAATGCTGCCTCTAATTGGCCTTTAAGAGGCGTTAAGAATACGTTGTGGGAAGGAGGAATTCGAGGCGCAGGTTTCATATGGAGCCCCCTAATTAATCAATCTAAGCGGGTATCTAATCAGATGATGCACATTACTGACTGGTTACCTACACTTTTAGCGGCAACCAACGAAAAAAGGTATTTAAAATATTTAGTTAATAGGTACGGATACAATGAGGTCTTAAAGTATTCCCCTTCCTCCCTCCGCAGCTACTAACTGCATAAAGTTCCCTTACATCCCGCTGTCAGAGGCAACTAAGGTAAATAATAAAAAAAAAAATAAGGTAAATAAAGGTAAAAGGTAAACCTATAAATCGCACTTACGTTCGTCTGGTCAGGGCAATAAATGATTGACTTACGTGGCCAGTAATAGGAAAATTTATTTCTTGTGTAATTTGAAATCTACAGTTTTTTTCTTTTATATTCAACTGAGTGTTGCTTTGGAACTATTCGTGTACTTTGAAATGGAAATTCATGATAATATATTCAAGAAATTATTCTTGCAGTAAATATTAAAAATTCCAATTCATCTTTATGGAATGTGTTCATATTATCAGAAATGCAAATGAAGTTTATTAAAACTAGTTTAGAGACTGATTGATAACAATAGACTGACAGTTTAACAATTAATTATCATGCAGCGTATTCTTGTAGTTCCAGAATTCCACAAAATATAGATGGCATCAATGTATGGACTGCAATTTCTGATAACTTAGCATCTCCAAGAACAGAAGTACTACACAATATTGACGATATATACGGAAACGCAGCATTGACAATAGAAAATTGGAAAGCATTACAAGGTAAATTACACGCCATTTCTTTTGCCTTAGTTATGTTTCCTCCAAATACATTTCAACTAAACCTGCAGAAACGAGTAAGCTTTCCGTGCACTTCACTAAAATAGCAGAGACTAGACAGACTCGTGTTTTACCGACTCTCGGGGAAACCCATTTTCATGAAACGAATAAACACGAGTCTGTCTAGTCTCTGCTAATTTCGTAAAGCGCAACTCGTTTCTGCAAGCTTAATTTTTTTTTAATAAGTAGGTTAAAGAAGTCTTGATTATTATGTATTTATGTATTTATTGATCAGCATTGTTAACATAAAATACGTATCCGTACAAGGTTAGTCGAGAGGAGCAGCCAACTCCAGGAGTGTATTGTATACGATAAATAATGTAAAAAATTCACATGTTCTCATCCAATTTTAATTTTTTTATTTCAGACCTAGGAAGCAATCCAATCTCGCAGCCTGTTGATCTATTGATTATTTGCATATTCTAAATTTGAATAGTTGTGTGGAATTTTCTAACAAATCTTCTATGTGATAAGAAGCGAAAAAAACGTTTAACGTAGAGCGTAGCTGACTTTCTGCTTTACGTGGTGCAAGGATATTTTTACTTTATTTAAGATATATTAAACAAGCGAAAATTTGGACTATTTACGAAAACGTTAATTATTTCTTTTCAATTACGCTACAACTTAAAAAGAAATGAAAATCGGATAGGCTTTATACATTATTTTCACGTGTACAAGATACTTCTGGAGTTTCCTGACGCACCCTGCATTATCATTGAAAAGACATCCGTTCTTGTGTACAGGTTTTAAAGTGTACAACATTTTCAGCCACAATGTCAAAAGTGTTAAACTTTGCCCATAAATGAATATCCAAAACTGAACAATTTTGTTGTATCTATTCTTACAACTTTAAGAGGTGAATTATGTAATATAAAGTATGCATAAAATGCAGGAACTACCTACAATGGTGAGTGGGATAATTGGTATGGACCATCCGGACGGGACGAAAATTACAATACTACAATGGTAAGATTCTCCTTGGCTGGCCAAGCTCTACAATCAATTAACAAATGTGCAACTGAAGAAGAAATGAATAAAATAAGACAAGAAGCGGAAATTAAGTGTGAACCAATACAAAAAACGTCTTGTAAACCTTTAGAAGAACCCTGCTTGTTCAACATTCAAGAAGATCCCTGCGAAGTACAGAATTTAGCAAAAGTGTAAGTTTATTATATATATTTAATGCGATTCTAAGAATTATATATTTAATTCAAATCTATTTTTAGGCATCCTGCTATATTAAAGAAGTTATTGATTAGGTTACGAGAACTGAATTCCACGGTCATTCCACCTGGAAATTTACCAGTCGATTTAAGAGCGGATCCGAAATACTGGGATTACACGTGGACGAATTTTGGAGATTATTTCACTGGCACCAGCGTAAATATAGTGTAGATTACTTTAAAAAAAAGTATTACAAGACTGATGCTTTTTAATTTTATTATAAAAATTGCCTACATTACAAATACAGCCAAATAGTTACAGAAATTCTTTCGTTGTTAGTATAAGGAATCCTGGCCTTCCGTTTGACATTTACTGCAACTAAGATATTATTAAATTCACAACGTATCTCATCCTACTTGCTTAACGCATCTAAAAAAGTACATATTCATAATTAGTGTCATAATTAAGCTAAAGATGTTTAGCTTTACAAATACCTGCATTTACTTGTATCCCACTCTAATCCGTTTGAGCAGCTTTGAAATGCAACGCAATCACATGCGCATTTTTTCTCGTTCCATTCAACATTTTTGTTCACTGAATTCTTACATTTTCTGAATTCCGCCTTAAAAGCAAAAAAATGTAATTTCTTTAATGCTCCAACAAATAAAGAATAATTGGCAATCGAAGTCCGACCAAACTTATTTTAGAAATCATAAGAAAATTAGTTTTTAATCGCTTTAGATATCTTTCAACAAGGAAATTGATATTCTAATCTTAAACAGCGTTATCTTTTGCATATATGGTTCAACGACTTCTAAGAAAATTTTTTCGTATCACCAATTTAGCAAAACACGAAAATGGTACACAATATGCGATTACCTATGTATCATATTCAACAAAGTAGATAATAAAAGTGTACAAAAGATGCAGCAAGTACTTACACCTGTACTGTGAGCGTTTATTTATATGAGCTGCGAGTGTATTAAATTAAATATGTGTTAAGTAAATAAATCATCCAGAGTTAAGTATTCTTTAAAAGCTAAAAATAATATTAAAAGAACCTACACTGGCTGCAACTAAAAATGCACCATCCGTAAATTGTTGGAGTATTTCGTTAAAATTTGATAAACGTATTTCTGAAGGTCAACTTAAATGATTGTTTATCATATTGCATTGGTCTAGTTTGTTTTCCATTATTTGTAAGAGCCAGATGTTTTTGCAAGAACGCCTGTTACAATCCGATAGTTACACAAAAATATGTAAAATGCGTGCAGTATGTTGCAAGCGATCGTGAGTGATGTCTCGCAGACGAGAATGTGCACCTTAGCCGGATTATGGAGCTACATGAAGACGGTGTTAGTTTCCGCGAAATTACGCACAGACTTAATCATAATCGTTCGACTGTATTACCTGTGTTGGAACTTGTGGATGGCAAATCAAGGTAACACGTAAATCAGGTTCAGACGCACCCAGCAGGATCACCCTTCGAGAAGATTTTCTTTTGAAGCGCTTGTTTGAATTGTCTTTCATTTACATGTTTATAAGTAATATAGTAGTATAAGCATTTTTGATTCTAATAAACATTTTGTACAAATTTTTTGGCTGTGCTTTTTTAATTGCGGCCAATATATGTCGCTACAATTAGGTAAGTTCAACTTCCGTTTTAAATATATCATCATGAATCATACTATGAAAAAGTATTTATAATTAAAGTGAACATATTGAAAAGGTATGAAATTGATTTCTTACAACTTGCTAAAGGTCTAGCTTGCAATTTTGGTTAAGAATTGCAACTCTAATTCTACCTCCACACTCTACGTATTTAAGCAATAATCCTGTATTTAAAAGGAGCGTCGTCAAAACTTACATCATCATTACATTTGCATGAACAGGTGTTATAACTGTATCTCTGATACGCTGTGCAGTCCTTCGGCTTCAGTAAACATTCGCAAGCGCATTCTTTATCTTCGAAGATTTCTATAGCTGAACAATAAGTTTTATCGCGAACTACTTCTTTAACAAAAAATGTTGTATTTACACTTTTCACTGCGATACAACGTTGAAAACCATCGCAACTTCCAGAGCAACGTTTGGCTAGAACTGCATTGGGGATAAACTGCAAAAGGTAATTCTGTAAACATTTAAACAATAACAAAAAATACAAAGTGTGATAAGTTTACTTATTCTGGTTTTTTGAAAATATATAAATAAACTAAAGGAACAATCGCACTATTGCTCCGCCTAGTATAACTGGTATAAAATTATACATTAAAGGCAGCCAAAAATATTGTTTTAATTTTCATTCATATTACCATCGATTTACCAATTTAAAGTTAAGTTAACAAAAACAAATTTAATAAACAGTAGGCAGTGTACCCACAAATTAATTCTCGACAATAAGGACGTAATATTCCTTAGCAATTCTTTGCGACACGGGAGTTCTTATCACAAAAAGAACGTTTAATTTACTGCTTATTTGAAGGCATGCAATCAATGATATTGTCATGCATAATACAAACAGTAGTGTTCGTATCTGTTTCATATATTTACGTAGCGATTTGAGCAATACGATATACATAGTTTTATATTAGTTTTTCTAATTTCTGCAATTAAATTTTTATAAGATCACACTATTGCTTTTAATAGTAAAGATAATGTGATGGAACAATAATTAGCCTGTTGATACATACCTTATTTTTATTTCCAGATACCAATTCAATTACTGTCAGTCTTGGTTTGCATCTAACACTTCTAACCATTTCATTAATGTTATCCTTCGCACAACTGACTTAAAAAGAAGTAAAACAGAATTAGTTAAGCTGATAAAGGGCATAGAACAGACTTTGGGAATATCTACACAACGAGCCCACCTGGTGGGTAGATGGAAAATTCCTTCTCTACAAATAGAAGATAAATGCTACATAACATAGAATTATATTCAAGTGTACAGGATGTCCAGTTTCCGTAGCGCAATATGCAAGTTTGGTTTTCTATTGAAACACCCTACATATACGTCCCTTTTCAATACATATCAATCTTTTAACATTGCCTGCACGTATCTATCTTAGTTTTTGGAATAATTAACAGAGGTTAAGATTTTTGTTAAATACTAGAATTGTTATCCAGGTCAGGTTAATTTACTATCTGGATACCTGGATCTTGGTGTTTTCTGGATCTGTCAGTCGAAACCTCCTATGGTGCAAATTCATCTCCGATGTCAACAATAACTAAATCTGGAATAAGTATTCCAGATATGACTGGTGGTACGACATTTAATTACAATATTCGAGATATATTCCTTGCACCCTGCACGAAATCTTCTATATTTTAATGTGTCTTTTTCCCAAAATAATTTCCCAAAAAAAGCAGGCAGAAAATGTAGAACATTCCCTTGGTATTATTTTATTGTATGTTCCATAAGCAACAATTAAGCTTCTTAAATATAATTTTAATCCGCTGGCATTGGCAGAATTGGCCAGTTGAAAGTATCTAAATTAGTAGAAAAGAGTGTCTTTTTCTTAGTAACTGGAAAATGCTTACACTTAGATATAGGAAACCTTACAGAAAACTATCACGTCTTTTAACATAGAATACATACAAATACGTTAAAACCGCGGACTTCCGTTTAACAATTTCGAATTTGGTACGCATTTTGAAGTTAACTTACAAGGGCACACACTGTATGACAAAAAAATAGTTTGCTATTTACACATAGCAAAAAAAAATATCACAAAATGCTACAACAACAACAAAAGCAGAATCTTAAAAATTGTAACTATTTCTTTAAAGCGTCTTAACATTAAACATGTTCAAGATAAGAAATACATTAAGTATGCGTCCACAACATAGAACATAGAACTTCCAACTTACCTTTTTTCGATTTCACACTTTGACTCACGGAATATCTCACTGTAGCATTATCATTTAGTACATCAACGTCCGCAAGTGTTTCTGCAAGATGTTTATTTACCTTTTCATTTTTACTTTTTCCGGTTTTCTTGCAACAGATAAAGGAAACTCCGAATATCACGATCAGAATGAACTTGGGTGAGAAAATTCCGATAAATTTCATATCGCCAAATCTCAAATGTACTCATCCGTTGCAGATTCGCACGGCAGCTTTGAAAATGATCCGAGTCGCACGTTTGTTACTGTGTTTAGTTTCGGGTTTATATTAAGCTGCCGTCTCGATCGGACATATTTACCGACATAAACGCTATTTTATTGACATATTTAACGTACCGTTTACAACCATTTTATCTCTTCTATTTAGATTTTATTTAGATTTCAGATGGACGTGCCACTGGAAATAGAAAAAATCAAAGTGTAATCACGGGAAGAAGGTAACATGAAAGAACATGCATACGTGGATTTGCGGATATGATTCACGCAGTTTCTTTATTTATAATTAGAGTTAACTTTATATATAGTTAAAATAATAAACGAGGAGCATGGGACAAGACGTCAGAAATCTTTGTTTATCGCGTAAAGGTTTTTTAGCGTCATAAACTTTCTATTTTACTTATGCGTATAGCCTACGCTGTATAACAGCGTGTATATTTTATACCTTGATATGTTAATCTGTTGTAGGTTGTAGAATGAATAAATACAAAAGAATCGATAAAAATAACTAAAACGTAGCGGATATTTCATTAAATGTAAATAGGGCGAATTCTTGAAATCGACATGTTAAGTTTTCATTAAAGTGATTTTAAATTAATTCAAAGACTGCGGTATTTCTTCTTGGTTTTTCCTCTAAAACAGCAGTTAACTTATTGCAAGTTACTCGTGAATATAGCCCTCTGGGTGCACCAATATCGGGTGACTCATTACAATTTTGGAAATTTATAGACAGATTAAGTCTAAATTGATGAAAAAAAATGACAAAAACGCTGAAAAACATCAGGTTCATGCTCCTAGCATGCTACTAACCCCTTCGTAATCATTGTAGGGATTAGAATTGAATAAAATGTAAAAGTTAACCAAATTCTTTTATAACGAAGCCGCATTTGTTCGCTAACACTGCAATACTTGAATTATTGAAAAGTTGTTACTTAAACAAGTATGATTGAAGTAAAAATGTGTGCTCCATAAATCATAAAATCATTACCGATTAGGTATTATGACGCACGACCAGGTCATCCCATCGAGGTGCGAATGACGTGATCAATAAAGTCCATGATATCCTGTTAGCAGACTTCTGGGTAAAAATTAGAGAAATTGCTAATAATAATAAAACATCTCAATTGAATCTGCGCAAAATATCCCTCGCGAAAATTGAATATGCCAAACCTATCGACGAGATGGGTGCCTAACAATTGATCAAGAACAGAATCACGTGATAACTTCAAAGCGAGAGAGTTTCGGTGGAGTAATGTGACTGTAGATGAGACATCACTACACGCCATCAGTCAGCAAAATGAGACTTTCCTAGCAAATATGTACAAAAAAGATTCCATCAGCTGGAAAAGTTATGGCGATGAGTTTTTTTTTTTTGAATCATAAGGCATATTCTCAATTCATTGTTTGGAGAAGAAAAGAGCAATCATGGGAAACTGCTGACTGATTAATCACACCGATTCGCTGCTGAATTATAACGAAAAAGACCCCACTTAATGAAGAAAAAATTCTTTTCCATCATAACAACTTTCCGGGCCATTCATCGCTAATTACGGCAGTAGAATTAGTTCCCCATCTTTGCCAAATTTGGACACCTGGGACTTCTTTCTTTTTCCAAATTTGAAAAATGGATTGGCGCAAAACGAATAGGTGTTAATACATAACGGAAATCAACAACTTTGACAATGATGTAAATAATATGATACTCGGATAGTAAGCGCTTTTGCGGTCATCAAACAACATCCTCAAACGGAAAACTGTATTTAAGTACATTCCTTGTGAGTAACTATATTGAGGTAACGAAAGCAGTACCTACAATTTCGTTAGGTAATTATCATAATGGGAAAAACAGCCGCATCTCCATTTGGTATATTTATTACACAATCGACGCAAACATCATTAATGGATGAAGAAACTCGTCTTTCACGATAAATTGCATCAAAACGTTAAGGAATGTAATATAGCGTTTTTAAAAAAATAGGTTGCAACAGATATTGAACAAATTGCGACTTTATTACACATTCCACGAAGAATAATCTAATTTTTACCATAAAAGTATCTGCAGTATTTATATACGTCAATGTGGTTTCTTAGAAATTTCTGTATATAACATGGTTAACTTACATTAAAAGTTCTACATATGTTTCCTATGTTTATTTATTTTATGATTATATCACACATGTATGCAGTCAGAAACCAGAATGGTACTGACAAAGATAAATGAAACAATTCTTTAATATGGAATGCACGTTTATTATAAAACAATAATAATAACAATTATTAGTACTAAATAAATAATAAATAAAATAAATATAAAAATAAATACAACTTATACACTAGACAATACTTAGTTCAATTCTTAAGTCTTCGAGTTTTTGATCTAGTTTTGGAAGGGACAGATTACAAACAACTAAAAAATAGTTTTCGGTTAGGTTATGCTTTCACTGCTTCTTATAACACACCTAGAATACGAATAAAATTGTAAATAACAGAAGTAATTTTATTAACGTTTATATACCTGCATGATTTCTTATCGAGGAAAGATCCAGACGTACAGGGTAAATCACATTCACATCGCGATTTAGTCTTGTTCCACTTTTTTCCCTCCGGACAAGTTTGTGGTTTAACCTGAAGAAGCTTCAAAATAATAATATTTATCTTACTAATTATTCCCTACGATAATTACATTTATAGATAAGTGGTACCTATGAACAAGATGTTTCTTTTTGTTTTAGCCAATAGCTTATTTTCGTTAATATTAGCGGCACTTTTTGAAAGTTTTGGAATAATTGGGGAAACGTTGAAACTTATTTTAATGGAACACCCTACCTGGTAGATAGGTATATATGCGTTTTAGTTCTTTCCTGGTAGGATCATGTCCCCTGCATCAGAAAAGTATTAATTAACGGTATAAATTGATCAGCTTAGTGGTCCAAGAGATTTTTCCGCTCCTGACAGTTACAAAATTAGATGTGTTTGAGCCCTACCAGAATCAAGTAGTACATTCCGTACAATCTCGAATCACCATCATGTTGGGGAATAATTAACAGTTATGGAACGAATATCATCAGAGATAAGGCGTTAACTAAAATCCAGTTTTACACCTACAGTACAAGCATCTGTATTCTGAGAGAGTTGAATTGATTTAGGATCAAAAGGTATTTAATGCAAAATAATTTAAAACTGAATTTAAATAATTTTGTATTTATATTTCGGTTGCATGTCCTAGAAAATGTAAAGGGATGTGCAGATTGTGGTAAGCGGAGAAACTAAAGGTGCGATCAACATTCAAATAAACAAAAAGTAGGTACATTTAAACACATCTACAGGGAAGGGTCGCACGAAATAGGGATAAATAAAAGAATTTTTAGTACAATTATATAACTCTATCAACAATACTTTCGTTACGAAAAAAGAGATTTCATAACAAACCAAGATCAACATTTACAAAACACCTTTCGTCTCAACCTTATTTTAATCAGAGAGCTGGGTACTAACAAAGAGATTAACAAGCAGGTTACGGAGTATAGAAACGATGTATCTAAGAAAATTGGAGAAAAAGGAGTTAACAGAAAACACAAAGTCACACATGGAAGGCTTCTGAGATCTCTTGAAGGTAGAACCGTTAATAGAGAAAAATAGAGCGAAATCAATTGTGATGATACGGACATTTGACCAGAATAGATAATAAAAGATAGGTGAAATAGGTCTAGAAAGGAAAAACACAAGGAGCAAGGGAAAACCAAAAAGAACATGGGTTGAAGTGGTAGAAAATGTTATTTGGATTCGATTAAAATATTTATTAGTTTTCTGTGGAGGTTACGTGAAAAATTATGAAAATAGGTGTTTCGTAGTAAATCATGTAGATTGCTAAGAAGTAAAGTCACATTTATATAAAATCCCATTTAAACGATAACGTTTTGAAACAATGGTATATTTTTTTTGACAAAAAAATAACATTTGATATTGCATCTCTTTAAAAAAAATCTAAATTGGATTACGGAATATATCATTTGAAGAAGGCTTTATCAAAGATTTTATAAATTTTTTTCATTAATTTAATAGAGTGAATGAAATAATTTTTTAAGCAACGTTACACAAGAAACACCACTCATAAATTGTTGAAAACGTTTATCAGCGACATTCATTTGTTACAATAAAAACTTACATTGCGTAGAGGACGCAGGTGCGATATGCGTAAGCATCGATGAGCTTTGTTTGATGTTGCTTAATAAGAATTTGTTGATAGAATAGCGGTTGACAATTTAAATATTTTGTGCAGTAGCAAATGTTTGTTTGATTTCTTTTCTAATTTATCCAGTTCTTTGTGTTATTTTATACGAGGGGGATGAAATGTCAAATATCCTTCAAAAAGCAGCAAGGACCCCATTTGTTATTTTTCTACGAGATCGCCATTTCGAGGTATACTCCAGGTGTTACTTTTTAAGTGAAACATAGTGTGCGTATGTATTTGTCAAATAGAAGCGATTAACTTTAAATATCTCCAGGAGAGACGAGCCCCATTCGAATTTTATTCTCAAAGCAATATTTATATAAGTACTGAGCAATTTATTCTAGGCTTCCAATAACACTTAGAGTATATTTAAAAGTAATAGGAAAATATATTTTCTTTTATTTTCAACAATTTACGCAATAAATAAAATTAATCCTATTTGTTTACACGCATTCCTCGTTGCGTCACCTGAAAATTAATTTGCTCTGTTTTAATCTTCGTTAAAATGTTTTCTAGTGTGAAATTAAGCATGGGTTTTACGCAGGTACGTACCTTCAAAACTTCCATGAAAAAGTGCTTAGTTTTCAATTAAAAAATGAATGTAGCTTCCATTTAAGATTCGTACAATAAATACATATGAACACAAAAGATAATGGCTGGATATACAATCTTATGAAGAAATCATCATACCTTACAATTTCAAAATGAACTCACCTTAGGTTGAACCTCTACCGATTTGCAACGCGTGTGTTGTGGGACTAAAAAAATTTGGCTCTCCTTGGTGTCTACCAATTGCACTTTAATTTTAATATTCACTGATTTTATAGGCACACAGCGCGTTCTGCCATCGAAACCCATACAACGTTTAACTTGGATAACCCTTCCGGAAATCTGAAATGTTTCGCTTACAAAAATAACTAGAAAATACAAGTCATGAAATAATAAATTTGATATGCGCAATAATTACCAAAATTATTTGGTACATTTTAAAGGCTAATCTCGCAGCATCCCTAGGTTACAAGAGGAATCTACGTTATACCCTAAGTTGAGTAGGTAACCATAGGTGCTTTTTTCAAGTAGACCCATATTTGATTTTTACTTGAAGAAGTAGTATTTTGTTTCACCTAAACAATTTGTTACATTTCTCGCATTTTGTACATGAACGGTATCATATTTAAACCGGAGAGGTAGAATTATATAAACACTTTTCTAGGAGCGTTTGCAATATCAGAGCTCGTTTTGGAATTGAATATTTCACCAAAACAACGTGAACTATGTAGGGATGGTTTTTAAAAAAGTTTAGTAACATTAAGATAGTTGGCCTATTAAGATGTGCTGCATTTATGCAACTCTCTAGGACGTGGTAATTTTGTCTTTGTTTTGATCCTTGAAAGCGCTTATTAAAGTTTAAACGTTAAGACTAGAAAAAAAAATATTTTCAGTTATAACATTTCACGTGTTAAAACTAATAATGACAAAGCTGAAGTATTAACAATACAAACTAGATTAGGAATATAGATATATCGGATTAAATATTTTACGGTTCAGATTATCTGTCAAAAGATAACAAACAATATTATAAAAATATCATAGATATGTTCGCCTGAAGGGAGGGAAAGCAGTTCATTATCTTGCACTAACTAAGTGTCCTACCAGAATCTGCAATTACCTATTCTTGAAAAAGTATTAATTGGTCAAATCTTCGAAATTTAGAAAATTACTACCATTAGTTGGGCCAACTCATCGCAGATTTGTCCAAGTCATACTTTCCCAGATATCGATGGAATTCCCAGCTGGAATAAAGTCAGCGAAGATAGTATAAATATACACACATACTTGCAAAAAAATCTATATTACTGCATTCCACGAATTAATTGTTTAGTTTTCTATCCTAGCATATGGCACCATAAATATAGAGGAAAGATCAAAAGCTGCCGGCACGTAGGAGAAAATGCAGTAAAGGTTAACGTAGAAAGCAGAAAAGAATAATAAAGCTAACAAAACCTTTCAGCTGACAATGGTGGGAAAGTTTTTCGAAAAGAAGACTTACACAATAAAAAGTTGTATTGAAATATACGAGCTATTCAATTTCCGCTATTCACGATACAATTTTCGTCTGTTAAATGATTCATTTTGTATATTGCTGTGCTTCAATTCATGGCGAGTTTCTTCAACATTCCCTCAGTTTTTGAGATAATAATAGATTTTTCTGAAATGTCGATATTTCTGTAATACTCGTGTTATAGGTTACAGTGGCGAATGAAGTTATGTTTGATTGAAGAATTCCCGGACTTTTCAGCAGTATATAGAATTTATAATCGTTGAAAAGTTTGATTCGTGTTATTTTAAGTCGTTTTTTAATAACACAGAATCCGATGGAGAAAGCCTTAGAAAAAGCTTTTGATATGGTTTTGCAGCAGAAGATATGGGAACATGTAGGACAAAGAAACGCTTAAGCATAACTAAGAAATGGAGTCTTTACGATGAGAATAGATGTTATGTTCTGTTTATTTCTAATAAACGAGGGATTAAGGCAAGGTGAAATAATGGCACAAAGGCACTAAAGTACATCTAAGCTATAATAAATTAAGACTAGCGGAATCATTCATAGATGACCTAATTAGCGCTAAAAGAAAGAAGGATCTGCAAGAAAATTTAAATATACAGAAGGAAGAACTAGGAAAACCAAAAATAAAGATAAATACCGACAAAATAAACATTTTGTGGTAGGAGGAAACGACCAGAAATTGAAGCAATTGGAAGTACCTAAACATTTAGAAGTCAAGGAAAGAAATTCAGAAAATAAAATACCTAAATGAAAGAATTAGCTACACATCCCGAATGTGCTTTGCCCTAAACAACCAAGGCCGAAATGAAAGTGCTAACATACGGTAGCGAAACATGGGTTCTATCCAGTTGTTGAACGAAAACAACTTAGCTGGTTAGGCACTTCTGTAGACTAAACGATGGAAGATAAATGCAACAACATTTCGAACCTAAGTATGTATTAGTGAAAAGTGAAAGAAATAATGTATTTTACCTAGCAGGATGTATAAGTTGCGCTACTCAACTTATGATGTACTTACATTTACACATGAACCCCATATTACGTTGGTTCATTTCTAGATGCAGAAGATAAAAGTGTTACAAAATATAGGGTATTTATGGATCATCCTATATACTCAATAATATTTTTGATGATGTCTACTATATCATCTGAAAATGTTAACCATTTGTCATTTACACAGTAAGCGTAATTATACAATTCCAGAAGATGGGACGACCTGCATGTATATACATACATACAGTGTGTTCCATTAGAAAAAAGTTCCATCGTGTGCAGCGGAAACTGAATACTCTGTATAATTGAATACCCCATTACGTTATGCAGAATATTTTTTGTTTGAAAAGTTTCCCTCTAATTTTAAGCAGTACGCAACTCCTCAAAATTGTTATATTTACTTGAAAAATTAAAACAATCTGTTTTCTGACACGAGTAAATTTTTATGATTTTGCGTGTTATGCACCAGGAAAACTAAAAAAGCCAATTATGTGGTAATGATAAAGATGTATAATTGTTGCTTGTTATTCTGGAAAGTATAAGCTTCATTATTCAAATTATCCTACTTTTACTGCACAAATTATTTATGCTAAAATATTTGAAATTTTCAACGCGTGGAAAAATAAATATCTTGCATTTCTCGGAAGTTTTACATCAACCGACTACATCAGATTGCAAATAACTACACAAATAAACTTTATTCGCTTAATCTCCGTATATGCTGTATGTTCATGCAACACACGTGTACTTCCAAATCTGCTTCTGATTTTGACCATCATAAAAAGCTCGCCATAAGAAATAACTTCCGCAAAGTTAGGCAAAACACAATTCTATACAAGCATTAAATTTTTCAAAAATAAGACACCAAAAATTCCGTCCCTAATACCTAACACTACTTGAATTATGCTTTATTGATTTTTGCGCTCTTCAACAGTTATTCCACACTAAAAACTCACCTGGGGTTGTATTTTGGTGGTATCTGGTAAAATTTCCACGAAGACTTTCCTAGGTTTACATGCCACCGATTTAGCTATTTCTTTGGTATTGTTATACAGATCTACAAAAACAAAACTGTTGTTAACTTACTGACGAAACCAATAATCACGTATTGAGTTAAAACTATTACTTATTTCCGGTGGTTTTGCGTGAATGCTCGACATGCAAAAAATGATAACGGCCACGGTATCGATAAAATTCATTGTATAGATCGTTATACACGATGGTATTTTATACTGGCAACAATCGATTCTGTACTAAAACAAAAATCCGTGCTAATTCTCTAATATATTAAACTGTTTCCTCAGTTTTGCGGTTTTTGTTTATCACATGGGTTGCCGGAATTCAGTAGTTGTACGTTAATACAACGTAACGTAATATAAACATTAATCATATACCAATAAATGCATAAACGTTCGATAAACACGACGGATAGACGTAAATTTAACCCATCCCAATAATTGATTTTCGCAGAAACAGGAAATGCGCTAATCATATTCTACATCCTGAACAGTAAAAGAAAAATTGTCCAGAAGTGATCCATTAAGTGAAACGGAAAGTTTCTTCGATTATTTACATTGATCAATCCGTAGCCCCCATAATTCACAACTAATGATTTTTGAGTTATCGCTCCTCAACATGAATTCAACTTTGGAGCTCGATTCAAACATTTTAAACCCGCGTATAAACCTAGGATTACGCGTCGATGAATTGAGAAAAAATCTGATATCACTTTCGCTTTGGGCTGGTTGTTTAAATTTTTCTTTCTGTTTAATAATGTTGTTTGATAAAATTTTGTAATGACGCCCTATTCCTATGAGACTCTTTGTATAATAAAATTAATAACTCAGGATTTGTTTTTAAAAATAAAATAACTTAATTGTGGGATGTATTTATTTTCTTTTGCAAATCGAAAGTATGGCAAATTAAACCATTTTTAGTGTTTACGAGTCACAGTTTTTAAAACAATTATCTAGCGCAATCCCTAAGCAACGGCTAAAATGAATTTTCTCTTTTATTTGAACAAATAATGAATTTTCGGTACGTACACATTGACGTTCTTCAAAAAAGTTCAACGTGGAGGTCTAATCATAAAATTCTGGGCTCGAAACTACGCCTGACTTACAACCAAAAATAGTTCCTTTGGCGATTCTTTTTGATGAGTAATAATTTCCATGTTAAAACGCCAAAATAGACTTACTTTGTCTTTTTCGTAAAGAACAGAATAGCGTAAGGCCTCCGTCAGCAGCCCCCTTGCTGCACTCCAAAATGACCAACGCCCTCTCAGAATACCCCCTTCCGTTCCAACGCCTCTCTGATAAGCCAAAACGCCCCCAAGAGACGCTACCGCCCACTATTAAAAGCGCTGCTTTAAACAGCTGTGGACGCTCCTTGGAAACGCGCCACAACAACATTGTGGACATCAGGATTCTTGACCTAGTCATCCAGCACAGTAACAGCTTAACCCGTAATCATTGTCTGACGCTACAAGAGACCCTTAATTAACGGCAATAGCTGATCTTGATGGTGACAATTAGACTTCCCCATGTATTTCCGTTGCATAGTATAATGTACACAATGTTCGCGCGCGTCGCTCCGTTACGTCATCACCCACCGTCGCTGCCCTTAATGATATTCAGCGCCAGCTAATTCACTAACATCAGTAGGTATTAAAAAATTCGATGCCCACAATTATTTGGTCTCGAATAAAAACCACCATAAAAAGAAGAAAGAACAATTTAATAGCGACAACAGAGATTAGGAAGATTTCAAAGTACTCAATAGCCCAACCCATTGACAATTGACTAAAACGTGTAAAAGGATGGCAAATAAATGTAAATGTTCAGTGGAAAAAAAAAGCATGGTATATATAGCCACCATAAAAACAAGCAGCTTTTTTAAACTCCTTACTAAACGCAGCAGTAGCAGGTTGCAGCTACTAAGGCAAATGAGGAGTTTTATGCATTACTACTCCTGGACCAGAATGCCCATTAGCTCCTTGTAATCAAAGCTAAAATACATTAATCAACTTTGTTCCAATAGAGATCTTAAGCTAATCAGAGTCCCATTGTGAAATCGGTCAGAAAACAGTTTTGGATTTTTTTTAGCCGTTTTTGGCTAAATTGGATCGCGTTCGTATAGTTTGTGATTTCCGTTAGAGCGAGCGAACGCAATAATAACCTAATCAGTTGGATCCTTTACAATTTACGAAAGCATACTAATACATTTGCACACTTGTATAATTAATAAGCCTGCAGGAACAAGTTGCGCTCCACGAAATTAGCAGAGACTAGACAGGCTCGTGTTTATTCGTTTCACGAGAATGGGTTCGTGTTGCCTACTAGCTTCTCCGAGAATCTGTCTAGTCTCTCCTAATTTCATGTAGCGCACAGTGTACTCGTTTCTGCAAGCTTAATCATTAATCATGTTAATAAGTAGATTTCAATATTCAAACGCTCGACGTTAATCTGGATTGCGGAATAAATATCACTTGTTCGTTTGACGTCAAAAAATAAGAGCTACTCGTAGGAGCCACTAATTACTCATCTTTTACTCATCATCATGAGCGTAGCCAGAGGGGAGCAGGGAGGTCATGCTCGCCCCCCTAAATCTCTAAAATAATTTCACTTTCGTTTCTTATTGGTGGTCAGTTGACCTCCTCCCCCACTTGACCAAATTCAGACTACGCCCATGCTCATCATACTATACACGTTGGAAAATTTACTCAGAGAAATGTTAGTAATATGCAGTGTTACCAAAATATTTAATCTACAAAGAAATATTCTTTGAGACGAGAGCGCCTGTAGTTCCTAGAACTTTTCTGTCTTTAGTTTTTCAATGATTCATGGTAAATTCTTTTGGCCCGCTTTGTGTATACATTCCTACGTGCGTAAATAAATGATACCGGTGACGCGGAATACGTACGGGTTTAGATTCTCTGCCTAATCACCATTTATTTCTAGTTTATATACAAAGATAAGAAAACATTGAAAAAATGTAGTCACATAGAATGTTTTTAAAAGGTTCATGGCAATGGACTGTAATCCGCAAGCGCCAGTTATAGCCACACAATCGATTATATTTTTAAGGAAAAATGGGAGTTCCGCATTATTCATATAGTCATCATCAGTAGCAATATTCCAGTAAACAAATAACCACACATTTTGTTTGTAAATACAAGATAATTTCCTTACACACAAATATGAGTTGGAAAAGGTAACATTACAGAATTTTAACTGTACATTAAAAATGGCTTTTTCAAATACCTCAATACTCAAGACACCGACGATCTTGGAGCAACTATTAGAAGAAATTAATTTTCAACGAACCAAAGAGATGAGGCAACTAATGAAAGATGGTAAGTTGTATATTATTGACTGTAAACATTCTAAATTAAGCAATAATTTTTAGATTCTGGATTTGTTGTTCTGCAAGGCACAACATATTGGACAGATCTGTTTGTAAGGCATTTTCTATTCCAAAACGAAACTACAATTGACTGCGATGACTTGTTATTTTTTGTTCGTAAAAAACATGTTAAAGGTTCACCTCGATATCTACCTAAATTTGAGGTATGTCTGCTTCTTGGTGTTGCTTTTATATTTACTGATAATAATAAAAGTAGTTTATTAACTCCTAACCTGAAATATATGTCTGTCGTACTGTGAGTGCTATAGGATATCGTTTCTGCCCCCCGAATAAATAAACAACTGATATTTCACATTCAATCAGAAACCTTTTCACATAGTTTTCCATTCAGAGTCTCACAAGCACTACTTCTAATTATAGACTAAAGAAAGCTCCTTCAGGTTAAGGGTTAAATACAATAAACGTATCGCATGGTAAAACATATTAACACTTTCATTCAAACGACCATCGACCAAAGTTCTTCGGGCTACATATTTATGATTCTGTTTTAATTTTCGTAGACTGAAGTTGATGTATTTCGTAAAGATAGTCGAAAACTTCCCATTGGTGATCCTGATATCGATTGGGAGGAAACAGTTTACCTCAATCTAATCATTCATCAGTTTGAGTATACGTTAACTCTTGCGATCTGTACTAGGACGAGCCCCAAAGAACTTCAGGTTTTAAAAAGACATTCCCAAAAGGTTTATGCATCTCCAAGCCGAAGAAGAATGGATACTAAAGGTGAAGTTGAAGAAATTACTTATCCACATATTTGTTTTATGGTGGACAACTTTGACGAAGTGTTCCACGATATTCTCGTTAGAGATGGTGAAATGGTCTGCGTGGAACTAGTCGCAGCTGATCGGGAAGGAACCATCCAAGGAGTTATTTTCCTGGGTTCAATAAGATATGATGCATTGAAGAAAGTATATGATGCAAGGGTAAGAGAAAAATGAACACTTTTATTTTGTTGCAAGCTATTGATTAAAAAATATACGGCGTTTGGAAGATCAAATAAATTAAAGATTTTTGTGTGCGTGAATATACACATATATTCGTTCATTAAATTAATTTTAATAAAATGAAAGTAGCTATCTTAACAAAAATATTGAGTGTAGATGTTTATTTGGATTAATTATGTAGCCCCATCACAATTTGAAATCTATGTCTTTAACAATATTTAACCCTTTCGGGGAACATTTTTTTGTAGCTAATTTTCCTTTTGAAAGAACCTCAGTATCGCAATGCAGACGCAATCATTGCATGGATAGCCAATAAGAATGCGTGGCTTTGAAATTTGATCTGCTCCACAAAGGTTGCCTAGATTATTATTTAACCATCAAAGCTTTTAACGCATTACATTTACGTACAAAATACAGAGTGTTTTAAAAGCAAACTAAAAAATTATTTACCAGTATTTATTATTTACATAATTAATTTAGGCTTGTGTAGAAATTACAAAAGTAGAGGTTGCTATTAAAAAAAATTAACATTTTTTTATTAAGGTTCGGCTCATTGAGGCTTGATTAATCAGTTATCAAACAAAGCAGATCGTATCGCACGCAATTCATGTTATTTTGAGAAGCGAACACCGGTGAAGATAGGTTTCTTACATGCATGTGAACATATGAATTATGTTCGAAGATAAAGAAAGCGCACGAAACATTTATAAATGCAATTTGCTTCAAACAATCCAACAACGGAATATATTGCAACATTTTTGTTGTTGAAGTTATCCGATATATATATTATTAACTTAATTACTTCTGAATTTTCATATAATAATTGCGCAATCATCTAATTACATATATCGATCTTTGTTACAGCAATCAAGCTTGAGTACAAAAATGGCACAACGAATGACATTCGGACTATTTTCAAATTCTAACGCCCAGCGTTGCGAATTTGTCCGCATGAAGGGGCCTCAAGGTAAAGGTCATGCCGAGATGGCGGTCACCAAACCCAAAGGTTCTGGCGTGGAAACGCCTACTTCAGAACCAGGATTTTGTGCCACCGATATGTGGGATTCCGATTGGGAGGAAGATCCGGACGATTTTTATAATTATCGCCAACAGCGGCGGCTCAGCGATCCAAGCGCAAATATCAATAATTTTGTGCGAGGCGCTTGGAAAACAAAGCTTGACGTCAAGTCGCGATCGGAGAATGAAGGATTAGATTCTATGGATAATGGTGTCAGCGAAATAGAAGCTGGAGATCTGAGAGATGGTAAGATTTTGCCGTATCTGCATTATTGGTTATTATTTTTAGTTTTATGCATAAATTGTATATTATTGCAATACTCACTACAGTCTCAATCTCAAAAATGCACTGCTTCTTCTGTAATATTATTGTATGCAATAATGTGCGTAACTACGCATGGAAAAAATGACCGTTGCGGGGTACTGAAACTAGATGGCTAAGGTTTGATTGAAGTCTGTGACGCAGCTTATCCACCAAAAAAATAATTGTTAGCAAGCGTTTGCTAACATTTGCAGAAATTTGCAATTTTTTGCACATGTATGCTAATCTACCGAAATAATATTTTTATTAATCGCGCATCTAAAATAGGTCCAAATGGGCAGCGTCATCCTCTTGATGGTAGTTGTGGCTTCACTTTATACACTTATATAATTCACTTAAACCACCATTTTGGCTGTGATTGGGGCTCCTAACGTACTTTTATGCGTTACAACTATGGTGCAATACCACATCGTTTCTTTATTTTCTTTGTCCGTACCTTTTCTGACCACGACGGAAACACTAATTATACCCCGCTTCACTTTTTTCCACTTTTCATTGGTATATCGTTTTGCTTACTTTTTTCTTTCAGCCTTTTCCAAGTCATTTATTAAAGCATATTTCTTGTGTTATTTTTTTTTACAATTAGCTTATGATCTTTTATTTCTTTAGAATGTGTTTATTGTATCTCTCTTTATATACTTTAACTTTCATTGGAAACATAATTATTTTGTAACCATTAAGAAGCAGGACTAGAGTATTAGATAGCCAAAGAAAATAGTCAAAAATTGTAGAATATTTTAAAATTTTGTTTCTAGTTGAAAGCAAGTAGTATATCATACTCCCTTATATTTTTACGTAATGTAAATTATTAACTTTACCGTGAAATATCTCAAAATCATGAACTAATCGATTATTTGTTGGTTATAGTGAACTCCCGTCCTGCTTCTGTCTCAAAAACGGATTGCTGTGGTTGTTTCCAACGTAAAAAGCGAGAATCTCTTACTCTCTCCGACATCTATTCACGTCCCTGCGCTACACCGGGAAAATGTGCGCTAAGGGCACCTCTGGGACCTCCAGAAAATCAGTGCACGTGCGCCACTGCGGCCAACAAAATCGAGAATTTGCTCAACCAATCCGAATACGAACTTGGCAAGGAAAAATTGAAGCATAAACAGAAGAAAAAACAAAAAGATATCACTAGACGTAACGCTAATTATACAGAATTTGAATTTGCAGACGACGCAATTAGTCTGAATAATGAAACAATCGAAGATCGGCCAAACACACCGAACAGTCGGTCAACGCAAGAGACCTCTTTTACAGAGAATCCATATATCACCGTTAATGGCAAAGAAGAGTTACCTTGCGTTTGCGAGATTAAGAAATACAGCAATATAAGTGATATCGTTAATTGCTCTAACTCCTCAAAAAAAAGCGCAAAAACGGAAACAAAATTAAGCAATAACGAAAAAGTGAAATGCGGTAATGTGACGAACAATATTAATAAAAATGTGAAAGTGAATGACTTTGACGGGAATTACAATAAACTCTACGTTAGTAAAATTTATAGCTACTGCACCTTACCTAAGCGTGCAAAAAATGGTACTACTACTACTAGTTCTATGAATAAGGGTTGTCGTCCAATATTTATACCCCCGAAAAGAATAACGCCAGATGGGACCCATATTTATTACTGGTGTGATTTAAATAAAAAATGCAATAATGGTAACTATACATTTTTCATTTTTTATCATATGAGAACATATTACTTAATGTCTGACTAATAAATAATTAACGTAAGTTAGTTTCTATTCGGGGTTAATTTGAAAGTAGTAACTGAAAAATAAAAAAATAATAAACCGCAGGGATATAACAGAATTTTCTAAATAAGAAATAGTAGTTACATATATTCCTTCGTCGCAGATATTTTGATTTTCGTCATCGTCCAAAAAACCCATTAATTGTATTAGTAACTTCTCTATTTTGTCATATTCATACTTGCCACTATTTCTGTTGGTTATACGCCCACAGTTGACGGTTCTGTGTGCTTTTGTATGTGCGCTAAGTACCCGAAGGAAACAACATATAGCGATTTTAAGCGCAAGCGCCCACAGCACGTGACTGATCGAAGTAAACGCACGATTAATAAATATTACTTGTCAGCAAGTTCCAAATACTAAAAATAGGTTAGTTAGTATATATTTTGTTTACAGAACTAGACGACGGAGCCTATAATCCTTTGTGGACGATGAGAGGCTTTACACAAACATTCCATTTTTGGAAAGAGAACAAACGGGCCCAATCAGTTCCCCTCAACGCATTTTTGACTTACATCACTCTACCTTGGTGGAGCATAGCAAAAGGTACGTTTTCGTTAGATTCAGAATCTTACGAATATATATAGCGTAGAAAACATAGCAAAACGAGCAAGATTATCTATTAATTCAATGACTTAGATACTGCTGGACGTTTTAAGCTGTATGCAGGAAAGAAGTCCTACAGTGTTGAACAATATTCCATCCACTTTTATTTCTGAAACTAGTAGGCATATATTTATAATGTGATTGCCTATCTACATATTATGTAAAACTACAGCATTTTTTGTTAATTAAAGGCAGTACTTGTATTATATGAAGTTTGTGGGAATATCATGTAAAGAAACTTTCATAAAATTCTTAGTTGGAAAACAATTTAGGAGCCGTATAATCAATCTCCTTGTAAAATTATTTATCGCATTAATTTTTAATAAATTGATTTGAAAAGTAATTTGTGAGAGAAAGGACCCACTTTTTATTGCAATTTTAATCTGCATTCGTTCAACTCCTAACTGTGACAACCCCCCAGCGAATTTCTCAACACAGAATCGATAAACTTCAGGCGTCGTTTTGTGAATGGCGCGAACGTTAGAATGAGGCATCACTCAACTCCTAGTGTGGTTCAAAATTCGGGAATCGCCACTGCCATGGCTAAGGGATTGAAGGAATGCAGATCGTTTTTTCGTCAGAATTTGTCCCACTCCAAACAGAAGGTTATCCGTTGCAGAAAATTTATGAGAAACATTTGTTTTCAAACAAGTTTAGGTTGTTTTGTTTTCCCCAGGAGGGTCTATACATATTTCATAATTCACATAAATATCACTTTATATGTCTATTATTAACATTACCCTTATTATTTACAGATATATTGGACCATCGTGAAGGACCGATTTTGACGTTTTAGTATATGCTGCATTCTTTTTAACTGAATAAAGTTAAATCAATTTTCTTGTAACTGCGTTCTATTTTCGGTTTTATATTTATGTAATGTGATATTTAGTTTATTATTCCTTTTTTTTTGTAAATTTAAATATTGTGATTTAATTTTAATACGAATCTTATTTTATGATTTCAGGCATTACATTTTTACGATGTACTATAACTATTGTAATTACTGCATCAAACCTTTAAAATGTTCACTTTAAACAGGTTTGGTCTGTGATATAATATTAATATAATATACATAAAATTACGTAAAGAGAATATATCTTATTTGTCCGATTCCTTAAATTTCCTAGTAAAAAAATATAAACACTGCTAAGAGAGAACAAAGAGCGCGTGACAAATACAGTCTAATTTTACTGATGCGTTCCTGTTTGTATTGTGGTTTTTGTCACATCCGATAACCTCCCGGCGATATAGGTCACCGTACAGATAACTTCAAATTTATATCACCCGACGAGAAGTAGTTATCAGCAATCTTCTCCCAGTTATTTTAAGCTCGCCAAAGAGTAAAACACAGCAATAGATAATAAATTCCTATTTAGAAATAGCAAGGAGTAATTGAAATAAGCTTTCGTATAGGAAGTGTCAATATGCTGAAGTGTTTAATTTTTTTGTTATGGATGCATATGGTCACTTCAAGTTGTCCAAGAGAACCAAGTTATTACCATTCTCGTGTTGCCAAACGTTCTGGCGATAATGGTTTCGAAATCAAAGTAAATGGAAAGCCAGATAAATATGTTCCTGGCCAGATATATACAAGTGAGTATTTATTTTTTTTGTTAAGGAGAATGGTTTAAATTATACCATAATTAACTATGTCAAAAAAATACGATGAAAAACAATGCAATTAAAGCAGATGTAATAAGATTTATGTATTAAAAAGCGATTTCGTTCCTGGTATGGACTCCCTGCTATAGTGGTTAGCATGGATATCCGTCCAATAGGAGATGTTATATTCGAGGTTGACATATACTCCGATATTCTGCATTTTTATAAAAAAGATGGGATAGTAAAATTTACTCCATTCATCCCCAGATTATGAAAGTAGCCTATGCTATAGTTTTCGAGTCACAACTGTCTTAAAAAAATTAAACAGATCCCAAAGAAAGTGTTGCTGCGTCCAAACGCTTTCTAATTGTATGATTTCGAACGATGTCAATAGATTGCTTTTATTACCGGCTCTACAGGGTGATCGTTGGGAAAATATATAATAGTGGAATAATCGAAATTCCAATATTCAATTATTCTTCTATTTAAGCGATTTTATTTAAAAAAAAAACAAACGGAGGTTCTTCCCTTGTAAGAAAACAGTACTTACCTAAGTTGAGTAATTTTTTTCAAGTGTTAGTATGTACTTATTCTTCTTTAGCTACTGAAAAAGCTTGGTGTGCTACAATCTCAACAAATCTATTCCTTCTATACCGAACTCTAATCAACATTTATCTGCTATACTTGCTTTGTTTATTATTTATACTTTATAGCGGTTGACTTGCTGTACGATGACCGCTGGAAAATGCTGCTAATTTAAACTTTAATTTTTTATTCTGATATGCTGGTTTATTCTAATTTCTTTAAATAATAATTAATTTACGTTTCCTTGTTCTATTTCCTTTTCGATATGTTTATTTAAAAGATCCCTACAATATACACCGCACAATATTTTAATTTAATTATTAACTTTATTTTTGTTTAATTTGCCATTTGTTATGCGAAATTTTGGAAGTGTGCTTGCACTTGTAGTGTGCGTTAATTTTATTGAAATTTAAACTCATTTCTTGAATAAAATTAAGGCACACTACAAGGGCAAGCACATATTTACAAAATTTCGTAAAATACATTTAATAACCAAGTGAAAATATTATAAAATTTAAATTATAGGCATCTTTTAAATTAAAAATTAAAACAATGAAAAGGGAATAAAATAAGATTTCGAAATGTAAATGTATTATTATTATTTAAATAAAGAAAAAAAAGTAAAGTTAACGTTAGCAAAAAACAATGTCTACTAAAGGAATTTAGATATCAGACTTCAATTGTAGGAATTATAGGTATAGACCTACGCTTTCAACCATAAATACTAATGAGACGTTGTAGAAGTTCGTCTTGAAATAGTTAAAACTGAAAGGGGTCGAAGGTCCCATCTACCCCAGTCAACGATAAAAAAAGTCCCCAATTATCTATCATATTCCTTTGATATACGATGTATACAAGTTTTTTTTGCTAATATATAGACGACAAGATTAAAGCTATAAAAAAATAATCTGTGAAGAGCGATCTTTGAATAAAAAATCTTTATTATTATTAGGTATGCATAAATATGGCGAGAAGCAGTTTACCTTCAAAAGTGTCGTTGAAGTTGTCATAACAAGATAATCTAATATATTCATTGATAATTAATAGTATATTGCGTAGTACAACGAAGAAATAAATTACATAATAAATTTATCAAAGATACTGGCAATTATATACTATATTATTCAAAATAACTTATCAACATTCACGGAAATTCAACATGCAAACACTGGAATATTTTTATGATGCTCCTCTTTTTACAGTTATCTGCATGTCAATATTTTGGAAAAAGTATAAAACCTTACACAATTTGCCTTCGCTTTTTATAATATTTTCAATATACACACGTTATCTATAAATATTCTGATAATTCACTGCCCATAGTCAATGTCGTAAAAAATTATAAAATTTGATCCCCGCATAGCTCCAATTTTTACACACAAAAAACAAGTGTTACCAGTTATGAGAAATATAATATATTTTAATATAATTTATTATACCGAGGACAGCTAAATTTTTTAATAGCAGATATAAAACAGGAACAGGATTTGTAATTACCCGGATCCATATTTATATAAAAAAATCCGATGTAGGACTGATGTCCATAATTTGATTACGCGTCATCGCGAAGTAATCTCACCCCAATTCCATAGGCTTGTTCTTTTTGGTAGGTCATTTTCTTATAACATCTACAAAATGTGTAATAATCTACCATCCCACAGAAAGCAATGCTCTATTGGTCAATCCTGTTTTCGGGCCAGGGATCTGGTTGATGTGCCATGGGTTTGTAATATGTTTGAGCTTGCTCAACAGCTAAATTACTTTATTTTTGTACTATTTTTGCAATTTGAACTTAATAACCGTAGTAGCCCTAGGCTAGTGTACATTTAATAAAATAAAGTCATTTATAATAATAATTATTATTATTATTATTAGTAACAACGGTAGTTATCCTAAGATGTAAACGTACTCGATTTATTTGAATGTATTGAACCTTATACATGTATGCGTATTGCTAAAATAATTACCATCTTTTAGTGTACTTAATGGGTTCCCGAAGCTTCGATAAAATTCAACACTTCCGCCGATTTACGATTAACGTCGAATCTACTAACGACCCAGCTAATTTATCACCTCAAAAAGTAGGCACATTCCAGCTTTTCGGGGATTCTCTGTCTAAATTTAACGAGGACTGCGTTAACACATTATCTGAAAATAATGATTTACCGAAAACTGAAATATTTTTCATGTGGAAAGCACCTCCACCGGGATCTGGATGTGTTACTTTCAGGTTCTACTCGAGTTTTAAGATAGAAATTCAAATATAAAAAAAAATATATAATTTTAGAGCTATGGTACTAGAAGATGAACATCATTGGTACGCGGATGACGGGGCCCTCAGTAAAACTTTCTGCGAACAAACCGAAAGAGATGTCAAATTCGATGCTGAAGATTGCTGTGCTTGCGATGAAGCGAAGTACACTGTAGGTTGACGTAAAATATATCCATATCGATTCTTTCATAATAGGTTTTTTCTTTATAATTCCAGATGATCTTCGAAGGTATTTGGTCCAACAGAACCCATCCTAAGGACTTTCCATTTTCCTTGTGGTTGACCCATTTCTCGGACGTAATAGGCGCTTCTCATGAAAGAAATTTCAGTTTTTGGGGCGAAGGACAATACGCAACCGAAGGTTTTCGAAGTTTAGCAGAGTGGGGTTCAGTGCGTCTAATGGAAACTGAGCTGAGGGCCAAGAGTCGTTATTTGAGGACGATAATTAAAGCAGCTGGATTGTGGTACCCAAACGTTAACACCAACACAACAACAACGTTTAAAACGGATAGGAGGCACAACTTAATCTCAGTTGCATCTATGTTCGGTAAGTTTTTTTTACAATCATTTGGTATACGGAAAAAACTTAATAAAACAATTTATTAACTGATTTATACTGAAGCCAAGTACAAATTATGTTTTCCTAGAAGGATGTAGTCACTTAAAAAAAAATGTTTTAACTAGTAGTTTGCTAAATTGAAAAATGTATCATAAAGAAAGCGCAGTGGCTCGATCCAAACAAAGAATTTGCTTGACTTTTGTAATATCCGCTATTGTTGATGAAAACTTTTACTGTGGAAAGTGCCGCACATTCACTTAGTACACGGCGATAATTAGTTCCTCTTTCTAGCGTTTGTATCAAAATTTGCAGCGCCAAACGCATACGCAATAGACATCAGATTTTCCTCGGTCTGCCTTTTCTTGTAGGCCATAATGGAGTCCATTACATTACCCTTTTGACCATCTTCATTGGTTTCCTGGTCATTATACATATGTTCAACCCAACCCCCCCTACTCCCTTAATGTATCTTGTTATAGTTTCATTCTCCAATTCCCTCTCTATTTTTTTATTTTTCTTTGCTCTTCTCTCCTCTTGTTAAGTTTGTTCTCAGTATCTTTCGTTGAATTTGTTTAAATTTTTGTTTCCATAGCGCACGTAATTGCTGGTCTTATTAAAGTTTTATATATTTTTATTTTATTGATGTTTTTGCTTTTCAACTGCGTTTTATTTCTTCCAAATGCTGGAATCCTCTTTTTATCCCGTATTTATATGCGTGTCCCAATGTTACTCCCAGGTAGCTGAACGTCGTAACTGTTTCAAATTTGTGCTTTTGCGTTCTTAGGTGGTCTAATCTCTCTCCTATTTCTCTTTCATTTGTATTGTATTTTCATGTATTTTGTCTTTTCTGAATTTCCAACCCATACCTCCGTTTCTTCCTTTAGTTTATTGATTGTTTTTATCAGATCTTTTTGTTCTAAGAAGCGAAGCGTTGCCTTCCATGGGGTGCACAGCCATCTATCCCACGTGAACATACCTGTGAAGGTGGGAAACCAATTTATTTTCTCATCTCGACCAATCCACCGATTAAGAAAAACAATGTTCAAATAATCCCTAACATTTAATCTAAAATAAGCCGGGCATCCATCCTGCTGGAAGCAAATATCGCGATCTGGACGAACTGCACTCAAATATGCTATAATTTCAAATGCTTCTATTATTCTGTTGTTAAAAATTCCAGCCCAAATATTATTTTTTTTTTGTGATATTGGGATAAAGGATTCAAAATCTGAAAGAAATACTTAGTGGGTGTGAAACTTGTAGGATTTATAACCATTCTTTTTGTAATCTGCTGAATAGTGCAAGCCATACTTAAACGCAATATGTTGTATGCTCTACCAGGAATGTTGATTTATCATAGCCACTACTTCTTCATTCACTTCGTTATGATGTTTTATGATTATGATTATTATTGCCTTCCTACACACAGCTACACTAACAGTATTCCCAAATTTGTCAACAAGTTTCGAAATTTTTTATATACTCTAGGAATTGGCTTGTTTTCATATTTTATGGAAAATAAATCTCTTACTCTGCTGTAACTATTACCGGCATAAGAATTTTGAATAATAAAGACGCGTTCTTATCTTTTTTAACGTAAAAATATATTACGGAATGAATAAAATATTTTTGTTTTCATGGCTATTAATACTGACAAAAAAATAATTTCTTTTTAAAATTGTGAAGAAACCAAAAACTTTCCAAAAAAATGTATAACCAGTTCAGTAAAAATGGAACATTTAATTCTAAACAACTTACGCCATGCATGGAATAAGAGAGCAGAAAATCACATAAATGTAAAATCTCTATGTTCTCATCAAGACCCGATATATTATCATCATATTTTGTATATCATTTCATTCATTTATTTCATTAAACTTTGAATATATTAATTGTATAAACTTCATCTTACTGATTATTGGATTTTGGCGAAAATTCATTTAAGAAAAAAATCTACTCTGCATCGACTCCCCTTATCTGGCTATTTCAATATTGACCAGTATCTATATTTGATTTTCTAATAACCCAAACATTTTCCTAAGAAATCCATAATAATTGTGCGACTTGAGTAATTTTAAAATCGCTATACACGTGGCCATGTAAATGTTCATTTTTCATTCCGCATTTTTCTATCGTCATGGTCATTTTAATATCAAGAAATCGTCAAATCTAATAAGATAAGAAATAAAACAAACATGTATCAAATACGTATATTTGTATAGAATTTATCAGAATTCCGGTCTTGCTTAAATTAAATTTGATAGCGTGTAAAACAAAGGATGTTATCGGCTACACACCCAAAATCGAATAAAAAGTCTTTCAGATTCCATGCTTCCATTACGATTGTTGATCAAAAGTACTCTTAACACGTAAGTATGTAAAAATATATGATTCACAAATAACAGGTTTACTTAATTAACATTTCCGCGTTAACAATTGCAAACGGATACATGTTTATTAATTAAGTATCTCATAAACTAGTTACTAATTACTAAGCTGTAGTAAGTACAATAAAACTTATCTAGTTACCTTTAAAACTAATAATTCGTAGTTTATCTTCCCGGTATAACCCTTCTACACACATTTCTGATTTTCTTATATCCATCTTGACATGGAACATTTACGATGTTACCCGTTTTAATGCTGTCACGAATTCCTAGATAATCGTCTATTTTCACGATATCCCTCTGTGTACGCCTATGGATGTGCTTTCCAACTAGTAGATTGCAGAACAACGAAGTGATGAATATGAGCAGCAGGAGTCTCATATTTGTGACGGCAAATTGTATCAACACGCTATTGAATAAATTTAAAGCGAACTCGGCTACAACTTATCTGCGTGTGGAGTCGCACAAAAATGCAAAGCTAATTGAAAATGCGGCTGTGTATAGTAAGTAATCTTTCCGAATGTTGTAATAGCGCGATGTTACAGCATTAGTATACTTGAGAGTAGCGATAGTTACGCTGATGATCTGCATTGTTATAATCACATTGAATGTTTGTAAATTGTTACTAAAAAATACGTAAAACATATTACGAAGTATTAAACATACTTACATTGATGCCTCTATTTTTTGTACAAGTTTTTTTAATTTATAATAATGTTAATATTGTAACTTCAATAATTTAAGCGCGGTTATGCAAATGATCCGGAACATCCGGTTTTTGACTAAACCAGTAGTTGAATCCAAAAATATCTAAATAATTATTGTTCTGTAACTTTTAAGATATAAATCATCAATAATTTATAATAAGCGGAAAGCGGAAAGGAATTAAATTTAGCGACCAAGCCGACCGTTCAATGTGTGCCCTTCAACATGCTTTATTCTAAGACAAAAGATGAAATCCGTAACTTTTATATAATTGTAATAGCCAAATGAGCTGTTAATTGGAAGTTGAAATTATGTTCAGGTATATTAAAAGGAAAATAGGTGATGATGTCACGACGAAAATCAATCATCGCTGACTAGGTTAAAAAGGCTAAGAACTTTCAACTATCGGTTTAGCCAGAAGTATTCCAACAAATTTGCTCAAAGCCAGAATTTCAACACTTTAGTCTCTCTTCATTTTTATTGGGTGGACGAAGTCTTTTCCAAATTAAAAAAATGATCCTTCGATTAATGTAAATATTGTAGATAGAAAGACGAAATTTGTTTAATTTCTTGGAAAATTTAGTAGCACAAGGGTGCGAAATTTAAAAAATTTAATTTTAATTTAAATTCGTTCATCCTCCAAAGAGAAAAATTTCTCAATTATCTAATTTGTTCGTCAAAAATAGAATTTGATTTATTATTTCAATTACTTTACAAGTGAATATTGATAGCAAGGACTGTGGCGTAGAATGGCAAACAACACAAAATCATCGGCACACTCCGCACTACAAATGTTTAATAAATTAAAGGTGAGAATGAGGATCCCAGCATCCTCGAAATGGCTGTCCCGGATTAATTAATTGAGTAAACTTCTGTGGTGGAGAGAATGCCGATACTTTTGTGTTGTTTGCTTTACTTTACAAATGGATCTATGAAAAATTATAACAAGTAATAATCGCAACTTTTATTTAAATACGCAGGGAAGTGTCTCAATCAAATTATATTGGGAAGATAGAGTGCAGTGATGCCACCCATATTCTGTCTGTACACGGGCAACCAAAAATACAATTAGGTCGGTCTTTGTATGTAGGACATCCGTAGACATTTCCTGAATATACACTACCCGACAAAAACATAGACGCGATATCGTTTCTATTTACGAAACAAAGTTTATAGACATTATATAAAATGTAAATGAGGCTTATTAATACTTGTTATGTAAATAGTCCATTTATAGATATTTCTGGGTATTTGTTGCTTTATGAGGGGTAATTGAGATTTTCCCAGATCAAAATAGGAATTTTAAATGCGACAAAAATTTAGACCCTGGGCATTTATTACATTAATATAAGGAAAAATGTTTTAATTTGATCTTTCTCTTTATATGCAGCGGTTGTGCTGGTAAAGTGTACACGTTTCACCGCGAGAAATTATATTTTATAAAGTGTTTGCAATATGGGTAGAAAAAAACAATTATCCGTGATAGAAAGGGGTAAAGTTCTAGCCTGGCACCAGGATGGTGTTAGTAAGAAGGAAATTGCTCGTCGGTTACGAAGAAGCGATCATTCCGTTAGAAACTTCCTAAAAGATCCGGAAAATTACGGCAAACCAAAAGCCAGGGGCGACCGAAAGCTGTAAGTGACCGGGATAAACGCATAATATTACAGCGTGCATCCAATTCTTCTGCGTCGGCGAGAGTTATTGCAGGACAGGCGGGGGTACAAGCGCACGTGCGTAATGTTCAAAGGATTTTAAAGGCGTCACCGGTAATATCACGGAAGAAAATGTTGAGAAAACCGCCACTTTCGGTGAAACACAAAGAAGCGAGGTTGAGATTTGCTGAAGAACACGTATCCTGGTAGAAACGATGGGAAAAAATTATATCTTCCGATGAGAAACGTTTTAATTTGGACGGACCGGATGGGTACTCGCATTATTATCATGATCTGAGAAAGGAACCAAAAGTGAAAATGACCAGACAATTAGGGGGTGGATCTGCGATGATATGGGCCACGATTGGATTCCGCGATAAAAGTGGGATAGTGTTTTGCGCAAACAAAATGACATCTGTGACGTATAAAGACTTATTGCGTGACAATCTTCTACATTTAAAAACCAATGGGCCGGGCGCAATTTTGTTTTTCAGCAAGATAACGCGCCAATTCATAAAGCAAAAACCATTACTGAATGGTTTAAAGAGAAAAAGATTAAAACTTTACAGTGGCCGGCACGGTCGCCAGACTTAAACATTATTGAAAACATGTGGGGCGAATTGGCACGTCGTGTTTATGACGGAGGCCGTCAATATTTCACGGTACAGGAACTGAAAACTTCAATAGTGACTCAATGGCAGAATATCCCTCAAAATTATGTGTTAAATTTATATAAATCTACGCATCCACGCATTACTGATCACTCATTTATTGATTTTTGTTTTACATTTGCAACAGAGCGTCTAAATTTTTGTCGTAGAAATTGTTTAAACATTGAAGTAATAATTTATTATTTAGTTCATATATTACTGGAGGAGATACTTTTAAGTTTATTTTACTTTTATGAATAAAAACTTAATTAGATATCTTGCTAGTTTCGCAACGAAATGTTGTAACCCTTAAAACCCGTAAAACATCTTACCGCGTCTAAGTTTTTGTCGGGGAGTGTACGTTCTATATTTGTATGTTTAGCGTGAAGGCATGTCGTTATAATTTGGTTTCAATGCATACAGACACTTAACAAAACAAGTAGACAACCTAATATACTTTCCTGTGAGTTGCATTTTATCTATTACACATCCTCCAGAATTATTTCTGTATACTCACGAATATACATATTTAATATTACAAATACATAGAAATTAAATGTGTAATGTAATCACAAATAATATCACTATTGCAATATTCAACTTTAAATTTTATTTGCTTATGCTACACGTTGATATTGATTTTTTTGTAGAATAGGTTGAAATTTATCGACTCCTACTTCGACTCCACCATCAAAGAAATCACACATCCCAGTTTCTAGACCAACTGCAATAATTGAAAGCAACTTCAGTCACATTAAAGTAATATTTATAAATAGCATTACTCACCTTTAAAAAACTATGTCTTCGCACACTTGGGTGACAAAATTCGCCTACATTTATCTCTAACTCTCCGGTAACAAGACCGACATTGGACTTCTATTATGCGACCCATTTGAATATCCGCGTCCGCAAATCTATTCAAATACTCTTGTATAGTCACAATGGCTCTCCGATTTCGACTATTTGGTTCAACTGTCGTTGTTAAAATACAAAATAACACGAAATAAAAAATGAATTGCATTATTACTGTGAATTTAACTTGAACCGTACGACTTGCGAGCCATAAATACTAACCGTTAAAATAAGAACCGATTTATATGGGACATATGGGTGTGTTTTCTTATAAATGCACAAATGATTAATCGGAAATGCGTACTAGATACTACAGAAAAGTTTCGAAATTATTTTCTAAGAAACGAAAAAAATGGGGTTACCTTAGTTATTTGACCAACATGGAAATTCGTTTTAAAAGTTTTCATTACAAACCCCAGAAACGTAGAGATGTATTAGTAAAACTTTATTTCCGTGCAATGGATACGTTTCTATGAACCTGTTATCGTAAATTTTAATTTTAATTAAATTATTTGAATATGATACTACTAAGATATAATGATAAAATACGCTGATTGATTCCACATTAGATAAATAATAAAATTTATTTCAATACAAACGTAGATACACAAAATAAGCAATAAAATCGCAAAATCTTAATAATATTAATTAACAATGAACTATTATCCTGTAGTACCTTCATACATTTAATTTGTACATTCAGTACAAATAAGAAAAAAAGTAAATAAATATATTGCAAATATCAAACAAAATGCACACCTAAATATGTACGACAAACTAGAGTGTACAAAACATAGATAGATGTGAATAAAATTTATAATGAAAAATAGAAAAAAAAATTAAAAAAGGAAAAAAAGGAGAAAAATCGAAATAAAATCTTTTTGAACGATGTTCGCATGATGTTTTGGGACAATTGACGCTAGTGCGTCATTTTATTTAAATTAGATTAAATGATTTACAATATTTCAGATAAAAAGCGTATCATAAAATTCACCTAGTAATTTATGTAGAAATATTGACCTCCCGTTATACCGTACTAAATTATACAGTGCTTCGATAGATATTCATAACATGATGTTTTGAAGAACACTGAAACGCGTCACTTTTATTTTTGCAAAGGGCATTTACTTTTAATTTCCTCTTTTATAACTTTGAGGTGATCTTAGTTATATCCCGTTTCTATTCAACAAAATTGAATTCTACGAGAGAAAGTCAGTAAGTAGGTCACAAAAAGCAAAAATTAGGGAAATAGCCAAAAACAAGTTTCATTTTTCAACAAAGTCTCCATCTATATTAATACACTTATCCCATCATTTTATCAATACTTCAATGCCTCTTGTTGAACATCGTTATCACCCTCGAAATGTTTGCCACCAAGATGGTTTTTTGAATGGACCAAACAGATGATAATTGCTTGGGGCTAAATCGAAACTATAAGACGGATGTTTAAGAAGTTCCCACCCTAATTCCTCAATTCTCGCCTGGGTCAAGTGGACCGAATGCGGCCTGGCATTATCGTGATGCACCAATATTCCTGTCTTCAGTAGGCCTGGACGTTTTCACATTGGGACAAATTTTTATACAAACTTCCTTACTTCAAACTCAAATCGTAGGTAGCCTTTGACTTATTAGATGTTTTTAGATAAGTTCTAACAATTATACATTTATTTGCAAGCTTTACAATTTTATTGGAAACCACGTTTTACCAAAGGGATTGGTAAGAAAAAACAGAGAAGACAAAGATTTAATACTTTATTGGTGTTTTAGTTTACATTCCTTATAAAATTACATTTTTGCGAGATAAATCAAAAATTTGTAATGTGTACCCTAATATCTAATACGATTTCCTTTTTTTCTGGAAAAAGTGGAAAATCAATACGTCTTACAAAGTAAATGCATTACGTAAAACTTACTTTTATCGATTTCTGAAAATTCTTGAACATTTTCCATAACGCCGAATGTATCCTCGTAAACATTTTGGCATTATATCTTTCTTGACAATATTATTCTCTTCCAAATTTTCATTATTCGTTTCTAATGGGTACGCGTTAAGTGCAACAAAGACCAATAATAACACTAAAACGATGGATATCTTTCGGAACATTTTTTTCCTGTTGCAGTGAATAACGAGGAACTAAAAAAAATGATAACGTTCCCTTCAATTTATATAATTAATGTAGTATTTGAGTTCCTTGATAAGTGATAAGGAATAACAGGAAAACCGCAATTTTTAAGAGTATTTCGTTTTTGATGATTGTTATAAGTAGACGTTAATCTTTGTATTTGTTGAAATGGTAGGTGTTGTTCAATAAAAACGTTTTATAAAATTACTCGTAAAGTCTTATTTGCACTGTTTTTTGGAGTTTCACCTTTCGAAAGTGTAAAAATTGATTCTAGCCCTGGTACTTAATTTGTTAATTGTAATAGAAATTTTCTATTACGTCCTAAGAAATTGGGAAGATGCGATAGCGATTAGAAAAAAAGCTAGTGGCTTCAATAGCAATTTTATTTATTTACTTCTTACTACATGCTTAATGTATCACAAGAATGGTCCCACGTCAAAGAATTTGTTAAAATTTGTAAACCCTGTAAAATATTTATATCAGTATTTTGTTGTTTGTTAAAACTCTAATTCTTACCTTATTTCAAACGGATTCGACGTATCTTAATACAGCGCCCATTTATTAGTTTGTAACCTGGTGTGCACCGCGTAATCCATCTTGCTACTCTTCGATTCGTTGAAGGCGCTTTTTCATCTGTTTGATGGCTTACTACGCTGCTTAGAAGCAAACTAAAAATTGCCACAATAACAATAGGAAGTGAGAATAGTTTCATCTTCGCTCATAAAACAAATTTAAACTCCAATATTGTTATTATACGATTTATATATTTTTTTTATCATTTCCATATACGCATTTCCAAGTTGTGGTATCACCGAAAAGGAAGGCTGCGATTAGATAAGTCAAACTTCGTGCTTTAACTTAATTAGTCATTATTTAGCGCATTTTTACTTCAGGAAGGGAAATAAACGAATACAAAAGAATCGTATTACAGAGTGCTTCTTATCTATCGATTCCTTATGGGTATTTACACATTATTATTCCAGGAATAGTTCTGAGTAATTAATTAAAAGCGTCTTCAAAATGTTGATAAAAAGAAGATTACACCTTTTATTATTATTCTTCCATATTATTATCGTAAAATGGAAGATTTATTCGATACAGACCACCATTTTTATTCTAAACGGATCTTAAGACAATCACGTTTTAATTTTAATTTCGGCAGAACAGTTCTTTGGATAGATGAAGCTACGTGCACAAGAACTAGCGTCACAAATACGACAAACCTGCATAGGCGGGACTTCGAAGGCAATACGCACCATCTAGATTTCGACATAAATTTTTTATTATTGTTGCATTTAGTGTAGTTTAATCGGCGATTTACTAATTATTGCACTCGTTTTTCTTGCGAGATTAAACGCAGACAATTACCTTCAATTTCTTGTTGAGGAACTGCCACCACTTTGAAATTTGAATTTGCCGACCAGGAGAAACATCAGTTATCAATAAGATGGATTAGTTAAGGTAGTCCTGTTGCATGACCACCTAGAGCACCGGACCTTAGTCCCCTAGATTTTTGTTTATGGATATATATGGAAGGTTTAGTCTACAGAAAAATCATTGGAGCATATTATTTTTTTATTTTCCCTTTAATTAAGAAACAAATAACATTCGACCTACAACTTTTACGTTTTTTTCTTGATAAAGCTAAATCCACTTTACCCTTCCAAGATTTGGAGATAACGGTAACATTTGTGTAGAGAAACATATTAAGGGAGAAAACAACAAATGTTTGAAAAAGGAATAAATCAAATTCGGCAACGTAACATGAAATAGCAACTTTATTTAAAAAACCAGCATACCAAATAAAAAAAATTTCAATGAATAAAAAAAGGAGAAGTTGTAACATAGTTAAAATCTTTGACAACAGACTAAATATTTTCGCATGTTACAGGTTAAAGAAAATGAAATAAAAAATATACATATTCTGAAGAAGACAATAAAACTAATTATCGAAGCGTTAACATTATTTTAATTTCATTCAAGAAATTATAAAAGATCCGCTACAATCGAGATTTAGAATTAAACCAATTAAAATAACGGTTAGGCAATTACATCATTTAAATGCTAATGCTGTATATCTATACAATACATTAAAGCAGGGATACCCAACCTTTTTCTTGCATCGATCCCTTCTTATGGAATACTCGTACAAATATGAAGATGAAGAGTAGCTTATATATTTTCTGAAACAGAAAACCTAGAATATTATAATGTAACTATATGTAAAAGCGCCTAGGTACCTCAGTAAAAGCCATTTAGATTCATGCAACATCTTCTAATTAATACTTGTCCTCGTCTACACAGAGTTCGAATGGAACTTTTCTTTGGTTTAGTGCCATAAAGGCTGCTATAGCTAGGATCATCAAGTTAGCAAACACACTTGCACATATGGCAATTAGAACAATTAAGATATTTGAAAAATTCATGTTAAAATGGTGCATGTATGTAATAGTATTACAGAAGATTTTTATTCTTTATATACCGCTATTTATATGAAACAAAAACGAATGATATGACAACAAATGATATGCGGTAAAAACCCACAAGATCCGTAGGAAGTTTCTTTAGAAGTTACATTAATTAAAACATAAAACACAAATATGTAGTTTAATAATTCGACCGTCAGCATCAACCGAACAAACCTCGATTTATCAATGTAGGATGATTCTTTACTGGAGACCTGTTTAATTTTGATATTCAAGTACTTTTAAAACGTTTAATTTTCTAATATAGTAACAGATATTTCTAAATTACAGAAGCATTGCGGCACAACTCGAGAGCTTTGTTTGCAAAAAAAAAGAGTTTTCCGCTTACGTATAGGCAAATTCTTCATCTTCCCCGTTTCGGAATGAAAATATTTTAAGACGGTATTTTCCGTTTTTCTTATTAATATTGGTAGAAGTCAAGCTAACATTTGGTTTTAATATGGAATGAATTTAATCGATAATTAAAGTTGTTTAATCAAGATTAGTGACGACATAAATAAAATAATTAAAATTAAAATAATAAATAAAATTAAGTTAATCCGTGATTAAATATTCATTTTCTGTAAACTCAGACTAATGAATTCAATTTTGAGAAACGCTTAGAACTGAAAAAAAATGATCGCGTTTTCCCAAAAAATATAAGCAAACTAATACAGATAAAAATAAGAAAGAACATCGTAATTTCTGTAAATCTATTCATGGTTTGGCTGAATGAAATCGTGGTTGTGATGTAAGCAATGCGTTTTAAAGAGGTTTGTGCGCATTATATTTTCGAGCGATTGCAAAAGAGGTGTAATAAATATCGTTATTGTTCTAGACTTTTTCGATACAAAATTAATTTTCCAGAATATTGTTCCACTAATATTATTAAAATTAAGATACATTCGAATTGAACACAATTCACAATAAAATATTATAAAATAAACATATTCGAGAATTGATGAGAATTAACATATTATTTTCCGCTTCCTTTTCTGTCAAACGAGTAGTCCTAAAACGATAAAGTTGAATTTTATTATTGAACAGAATAAAATGAATAAAATTTTCACCTTGACATGTCTCCTACCGACGTTGTTGAATTGTTCCCTAGCATCTCCGTACACTGGCGGCGAAAGCTGAAACCTTAGTTTTCGATATCTTCGCGAATATGTTTCGCTAACATCATTGCTTTGCACTAGCATCAAATAGAGTAGAATGCAGCAAAAAATGTAATATGTATGGGACTTCATCTTCTTACAACTGAAACGCAGGAGATGTTATCCTTAATTAAATGGAGAAAAGTAAGCTTGGCTGTTATATGCTAGCGTCATATTTTAATTTGAATTTTAAAATAATCACCAATTTCCTATTACATCAACAATTACTGTAATTAGTTAAATGAAAGAAAGGAAATGTAACGGTATCAAATATATTACGCTAATGATGTTTACGTGACTCCTTACTAAATTGCGATTTTTAGGGTTTATTAAAAAAAAGCCCTTTTAGATCAGTTCAATACTGAAAAATGTCTACTACTATGGCTGTCCAGCTAAGCGTAATATTATTCTTGTTAAGGGAAGTTGTGAGTGAGAATATTTCGATTAAAAATTTCAACGTGTTTGGTATCCGAAACACAGTCTGTGGTCTTGTAAATAGAGAACTCCCTATATATAGTTGTCTTTAATTTCTCCTTTTAAAAATAAACCTATATAATGTGGATTTCATGTCTACTTCCTTCAAAAACTTCCCAAATGCATATCCATAAACTTTTACGAAATTAAATTATACATTTAGCTCTCAGTATCAGAAAACCTTCGAAGTATATAGTATTGTCCACGAAACTTTGCTAAACTCAAACATTCAAAACGATGTTTTTCTTTTAATAACAACATGTATAGATTGTACAAACTGCGCTAAATTAATTAGTATCTTCTTTATTTTTGAAGCTTTGTCATCGGTCAAATTAGCAAACTAATAGCATTGTGTCTGCCAATAACAATGGTTAAATTCGGAAAAACAATTGAACATCACGCTTTTCAGTTTGCAGACAAAACAACACTGCGAAATTAACTTAGGTTACAGTAATGAATGTGATATGTTGGAAACTTACTTGGTATGTCGAAAATATTCTGCAAGAGCAGAAGAACTTTACGAACAGTTATACCCACATTGTGGTCAACCGAATCGTAAATATTTCTTGAAAAATAATGTTTTTGCTAAGAAACGGGCAAAGCAGAATTGGATAATAGATGAGGCAATGGAAACAAAAGTTATTGGTTATTTTGAATAGCGACGAGGCAAACTTTTCTGATTGTGGAATGTTTAATAGGCGAAACTATCATTACTGCAGCGAATCCCAGAGCTCCTCAAATTCATTTTAGTTTCAATATTTGATGTGGCATCATTTTATTCAAAATTATTGGACCTTTTTTCTATCAAGGTTCCCTCACCGGTGAAAGATGCGAGATATATTGGGTAATTTTTTGGATGAAATAGATCCTATAACTAGGAACAATATCATTTTTCACAACTATCGAGAAACTAATGTGCTTCTAAATCTCTTTAACGACAAATGAACTAGAACTAATAGACCGATTTCATTGCCCGCAAGATCACCTGATTTGACCCCACTCGGGGTTATCTTAAAAATCGTATCAATTTGAGAGGATACGATAATGTTGAGGCTCTCAAACTTTTTTAATGTAGTTCTGGAAAAACTACATTAAATAGATGGCAGGGTCCTACTGAAAAGTATTCGAAATGTCCTGAAACAAACTGAAAAGTGTATTGAGGAATGACGAGAGGTTTTCGAACACCTTTTAAAGTAGAATTAGCGGCTTTAAAACAAATACACTTTTATTGTCTTTTAGTAAATGGCGTTCTGTAAAAATTTAGTTTTTTATACTTTGCAACTCCATTACAAATTATTATCATTTCTTTCTGATCCAAGTTAGCTTCATATTCGTTTAGATCCTTATATCTACCTTCGTTATTACTAGCGAAAAATTCATCATTACCGATTTTGTTCTAAATTCCAATATCTTCAATAAAAAATTATAATACATAGAGTACTTCATTTAAAAAGATTGTTATTTTATCTGCAAACTCAAAAACGCGCTGTTCAATTGTTTCTCCGATTTCGCCGTTGCAATCGGCGGAAAATGTGTTACCTCCTTGCTAGTTTGGCCGATGGCGTAGCTTCGGAAATAAAGAAATTGCCAGACGTGTCGAACATGAGTTGTAAGTTAAAGTGATTGTTTTGCTTTCTGTGCAATCATTACAGTGATTAAACAAGGCCTACTATTGGTTTTTTGTGAAACTTGAAATTATATCTTTCATAATTTGAACATCGATATCTCCAAAACAAAGGTCGATCGGAAAAAAAACGTTACATGAAATTTTTTGCTTAGAATCCATGCTCGAACACGAAATTCAATTTTTCGTCTCCTGGTACATTTATACAAATATGTTGAGAAATGCAACGTCCGCCGCTGTCTTTGCACAGATTAACGGATTTGAAAACTATTGTCGCTTCATCAGGTTCATCATCCTAATATTCCTGAAATATTCCCGTTTAAAGTATCTTATACATGAAACCTATCTACAATTACTCTTGTATTAATTTAATTGGAAAGAGAGTTATTATTTGCATTTGTTTTGTACTTTTAATAAAAGACCATACAAAAAATGTATTATCCCATTTATTATATTTAAGTTTTGTGCATCAAATAAAATTCATATTGCCACATACGTTGTGAAACTATACAACACTAAACAGTAGATACATATCTCTTTTCATCTCCATTATCATGCCGATTTAGTACTTAACGAAAAAGTGCTCGATCTTTATCTGAAATAAAAGGGGACATTGAGGCATTACACTCAGATAAATAAGACAACACTTAATATGTATTAACGTTACCTGAATATTTAATGCATTCGCCGTTAAAGTAATAATATCCAGACATACATGGAAATCCAGAAATTAATCGTCTTTTTACATATTCTTTAGTTTGCGGTTCAGAGTAAGCTTCCTCGGCTGGCAGAATATAACTATCACTGCCTAGTAAGAAAGTGCTTAGCAGTATTGACATAAGCAACAATTTCATTGCCATTTTGACTGCGTCCCTCAGTAAACTGTACGTTATTTTACAAAATGTTAATTTAATTTGGCTTGCCACTTCCATAAGTTCTACTAATTAGAATATGTTGCAAACAGGAAGAGTCATTTAGGAGATTTATGAAAACACGTTTAATTTATTAATTGTATTAATTATAGCCATAATTGCATTACTACAGATTGAATTATTATTGTACTATAAAATAATTACTTATTTCCTACAAATCGCATGTCAAAGTTAATTATGTGTTCCTATTTATTAAACATATGAATGTACGTCAATGTTAATAAAAATCAAATGTACTAACGATTCTTATCACAGATTACGGACGGATATAAGTACAGATTTTAAATGTTAATCTAGCATTAAATTCTTATAAAACATATGTACGTATCTAAACGAAATATATTATTAAATGCACCACATTAATAATGAAATTATAATTTTATTCAAACAAAAATGTAAAAATAACTTTTTATAGTTAATGTGCATTATTTTAGCAATTCTGGCAAAGTGTTAAACAATATTTAAAGAAATTTTTAACAAACTGAAGGAAAGAAAATATCTTCGCATCGTCGATCCATACACATAATTAACTGGCGTATTTCATTTTGATCCGGTTCTTCTCAAATCTCTCTCCCGCTTCATCCAGGTGTCAAATAGGTTTTTTATCGGATTTAAATCCGTACTACGAACTCACCATTTCATGGTGTTAATTCCAATTTATTACTATCGGTGCCATTATCTTATACAAGCAAGCCAAGATAGGATCCGAATTGCACTACATGCTGCTCTAGCACGACCATAAAGTCGGTACAGGCAGGCTTCCCAAACCATAACTGATCTTCCTCCAAATTAAGTAGTGTTCGAGAAGATACACTAACCGCTCTTTATTCGATGAATACGTATGTCATTGTTATCTAGACTAAAACGAAACACATCTGTAAAGAGGATATGTTTCCACGGGCAAAATGGTGCTAAGGAATGCGATGTGAGGCAGAGAAAACGCTTAGAACAACATAGATGACGTTGGGTAAACAGAAATATCTCCGTTGGTTAGCGTTTCCTCTCCTCACATTGCCTTTACCGTGAGTGATTCCACCAATGCCATGTGTATTTGGTTATCCCTTAGATTATATGTCATACTAACAAGTTCTTTTGATTCTGCACTATTTTACAATAAATATTTTACCCATATGCTACACGAAAGTTACGCGACGAGCTTTTTTTTGCTGTGTCCAGGCTCATGTTGATTTATTGAATTTACTTAATGTATATTTTCAAGATATTGAACTGCTTGTTTGGGGAAGATATCCGTTTCAAAAAATTGCCAAAGTAATTTGATGAAAAGAAATGGGAGAAATTTTATTATCAAGTGCTAATATTACTAGATTTAATATTTTATTTCAAAATATAAAGAAATACATGAATATTTGAATTGTTGTTACCTGCAAGTAGTTATTTAAATATTACAAAACTGCAAGTATTTAAATATTATATCACCCTTAATACGCGTAGTATTTATAAGGGTTTTACCTACTCTGCTTTTATTACTATTATTCTTCATTATTTGGATAAGGTATGTAATGAAACCAGAAAAATATACTGTTAAAACATATATATTACGTCCAAATTATCGTTTTACAATTAGGAACCTTACATATATTGGAAATTGTATTTTTTGCTGAATCCAATCTACTTTCCATATGCACCATACGCTGCAACAAAACGTAATCACAATAACGATGATACCTGATATAACATGAATATTAAATTGACATAAATTGTGGTATAATACATAATTAATAATTACTCGATTTGACGCATGCCTTTGTTACATAACTATAACGAAAACCTTTGTTACAGGGCGCTTTAATAAAAGACTTGGGATATCTCACGTATACAATCGGAATTATATATTCTGCCGCATCGCACGCCAATACAAAGGCAGTCAGCGTAATAACCAAGAATATCCATTTTGGATTCATCTCGTTACTTTCAAAAAGAATTCACTGAAAACGCTACCTCGTGCTGCGAGGAAAAATAACGATTGCGCTAATTATCAACTATTTATTTCGTACTGTATCAATTGTTAATTAAGGTAATTAAGAAAGGAAAACAATTACTACAGCTGTTGACGTGAGCGCTGCAACATTAGCAACGCTGTCGGTAACCCAGTTCATATAAGTTAAGCCTGCAGAAACGAGTAGAAGACTAGATAGACTCGTGTCTTGTTAACTCTCGGTGAAACCATTCTCATGAGACCTAGTCTCTGCTAATTTCGTGAGGCGCAACTCGTTTCTGCAGGCTTAATATAAGTTAGAATGAAAAATTCGTCACAACGAACAAAGCAGTAGCTTCAGTCACAAACGGCAGTAGGACAATATTCATATTAAAGTCACAGAACAGTATATCGGCTGCGTTCGATTTCTTTGAATGTAATGCCACTGTTACAGCACTCACTGATGGCAGCCTTATTTAATACTTAATTTATTCAATATCCGCGGGCTACTATTATTTATTTATTTAATAATTAGATCGAGTTACATATAGCAAAACAGTACGTATTACGTAAATGCTTATATATATTTCGCCAATATATTGTTACAACTGCACACGAAAATCTATAGCACTCTCAAGCGAATATATCTTTACAAGAATCAAAAACCGGTCCAGAACTTGTATACTTTACTACGTCATCTTTTAGTTACAAATTATCACTACCGTTTGACACTTGGGAAGGTCTTTGTATGGAATGGAATCAGCTTATCAGTTATCGGCTCTAGATGCACCCACGTCTTCAACGGGTGGTATCTCAGAGTGGGCATTGTTTGCTTTCAGATCTTGCCTGCATCGTAGTCTCTCTGTTCGCGGCGTTCTTCATTGGACTAGCTTTGGGCAGCATCAGTTCGGATTTTGGTCTTGTTTTTCTATCTGAGCAGGAGTCTACGATCGGTTACACGATGATTTGGGAGGAGCTGTTCAAAAGTACCGCTATTGACCCCTAAATCTTATCGAGTAGCTCTGTCATATGTTATGTTACCACTGAGAAGCATTTCGGTCGCGAACAATTGGTTGGAAACTCGAATAAATACATTTTCACCGGGATTTCTCTGATAGACGATATTCTTGAACAGCAGCATTTGAAAAATCTAAATTTTAATAAGTGTGCGACACTTTTTAATAAATGATTTACAAACTCGAAAATAAACTTTAAATCACTGTCCCAATACACTGACACGGGCACATATCAGCGCAATAAAATTATTGAAATGATTTTGAGCGTCGGAAGGATTGATTGATGGTAGTCGATACGTCGAATGTGAGAAGAGACGAAAAATCTCTTTAATGTAAAACGTACCTGGTTTTTGTCTTTCGTAGGTTGTTGATGCAAGGACACTTTATTTAATTCCAAAACAAGCGAAAATTTAGATCATTTACAAGAACTCTAGTTACAAATTTTAATTACCAAACAATATGCAACGAAAACACAGGAAGGAATCGATATCGTCATCACCAACCGCTACCGAATTAAAAATATTGATAGTTAAGTATTTTTTTTTAATTGTTCAGAAGAAGTTAAATTTCTTCGTAATTTCGATGAATTTTAGCCCTTCAATGAGGTAAAACACAACCACTTTTTACAGTGTATATAGGCTGTCTGAAAAAGAAAATCGGATGATCACATTTATACGAAGTGTATCTTGCTTTAATTAACCATTTTGTTTCTGAAATAAATCTTTGAAATTACTTACTAATTGCATGATAGAAAGCTAAATAACTTGTTTCTAATGTTTAGGACCATCGCCAGACTGGGTGGTTGGAGTTAACGGTCTGAATTTATGTCTAAAAAACTGTACTTGGATTGAAAATATGGTAGTAGATCTGTATCCATACGATGCTGGAACAGATGGAGGTATTACATATATGGTGAGTATTAACAATACCTTTCGATATTTCACTTATCACTTAGTTATTTAAGCCTAAAACCACGCAGTTCCTCATTTCTAATCCTTTGCTGCACTTATTTTCTAAATAGTCACCAAACGCAGAGACTAAGCCGAGAGAAAAGATGTACAGGATAACTACAACTTATCCCGAAGATCCACGCGCCCCCTTCTACGATCCATCCAAACCCGAAATGCATCCTTTAGCGAGGTTGTTTTTGAAGAGAGAAAAGGTCGTGCCTAAATCCTGCGATGAGAATTTCTTGTTTGCACAAATTGATGTTAGTGAGAATACAGAAGATACTTCAAGACGTAAGTAGCTTCGGTTATATTAAACAAAAACATACTTTTGCAACTTTACGAAATTCATCATTTCATTCATTCTAATGCTGAATATTTTGCATATATCCAGAAAAGTGAAAGGCATAGTAAAAAATGTAAAGGCCTTCTACCAGTTTTCCACACAGTTATTGCAGCAAAGATGATAAATTGTCCCCTAATGGGATGTATTCCTTTTGCATTTCAGGTGAAACTGAAAAACTGAAAAAGGAAGGTAAAAAACTTCCTCTTTTATCTAAATTATACCTGTAACGATTTGATATTTGTAGCGAAAGGAAAGCAGCCTTGATTATCTTGTTGGCAATTAATAACGTCACACAAATCAGTGGTACTCTTAATAGCTTGTAATTAATATTTGAATTTTAAGGATTTTCAAATGTTTTTTCTTCTAAAATAGTGAAATTTGTATAAATATTTCTTGATAATCATTTTTCTATTTTCCTAAATAATCTTCATATTGATTTAAACGGTTGACATCATTGCAAAAATATACTACTCGGCTTTCTTAGCTGGAATGTATATGTGCTATCTTTTTCAATCGAAATTCAGTAATTCTTCAATGGTTTATGCAATCGAAACTACATGAAAGTCATACTTGCGATACACAATGCGAAAATCGTAAACAAAGTAATTAGATTAATCCTACATAAGACACTGAAGAAACAGAAATAGATAATGTAGTGCCTATGTTCTCATCATATACATGTTATTTAATGTGAAGCAGCGAATGTAGGAAAAGGATTCACATAACCCAGTATTCACCAACTTTTCTAACCTGCAGCTACTTGGTCTTCAGAAAATTTTCGAAAGAAAAAGCACTATTTACGCGTAACGAATTTTATGCATTATACTTATCGCAAGCTAGCTTTGTATAGTTTCGGTTGCATAAACCATCGAAGAATTATCGAGCTTCCTTTCCCAAAAGATGATGGCACAAAAGCAAACATGGACGATACGCAGTAAAGTAAGCCTTTAAGTAAGTTTACACTGCTCATACTATTTCGTCGTTTGCCAGCCGTCCAAGTTTACTTTTATTTATGTTTCGTATTTTTAAAGCCGAATGCGGTGTTTCTGAATACTCTAACTGGAGTGACTGTTCCGTCACGTGTGGAAAGGGTCTGCGAATGCGTACCAGAGAATACCTCATGCCGCAAAAAGCGGCAATGCTTGGTTGCAACAGACAATTGGTGTCCAAGGAAATGTGCGTAGCCGCCGTGGCAGAGTGTGAAACGTAAGACTACAATTTCAAATGAAAAGTTTCTCTAATGGAACTAATTCAATGGTATTTTCAGAGATACGCAAACACAAGACTCGGAGGAGCAACCCATAGATGGTTTAGATAATGGCATTTGCGATGTTACAGATTGGACGTTGTGGTCGGAATGTTCAGCTACATGTGGTGTAGGTTTTAAAATGAGAAGAAGACATTTTACCAACCGTATGGGCAGAAAGAAGTGCACTCACATTCAAACAAGTATAAGTTTCAACTGAAGTTTTAACTTTTGTTACAACCATTTTTCTATAGCTGAAAAGGAAAAGTGTATGGAACCAGCTTGTAGACCTGATCAAATAGAAGTACCAGATCCCATGTGTCCCGTAACAGATTGGAGCGATTGGAGTCCATGCAGTGCTTCTTGTGGAAAAGGAGTAAAGATGCGTACAAGACTACTTCTCGTCGAACCAGCCTTACAACAAAAATGCAGCTCCAGAGTCGAACATGTTCAGCAAAGGCCTTGCATGGACACGCCGGATTGCACATTTGACATGGCAACGGCAAAACGTAATTTTTTCTTAGATAGGTTAAAATGAATCAATTTAAAATTATTTTCTGGTTACTAAAATTAATTAGCACACGCAAGATAATTTGTTTCCTGAGCAATTTAAAGACAACGTGTTAAAATAAAAATTATTCGAAGACATTTTCTGTACTTATCTCCAAATATTTCTTATTTGAAAACTTTCTTCTAACTTGCTCAAGAAACGAAAAGTTCACATGCATTTTATCGCTAATTCGTGTTTCTTCACTCTTAACATGCATAACTTATTTTTAAAGAGGTATGTATGGAGGAAAGTGTACAAGGCCCATGTTATGGTTTCTTCAACCGATGGTATTTCGAAGCTAGAAAAATGATGTGCGTACCATTCGTTTACGGTGGGTGTAGAGGAAACAGAAACAACTTTTTAACAGCTGATGAATGTAACGAAGCGTGCAGTGTTGTTAGAGGTAATGTTTCTTCAACCGTAATTATCTTTATATTTAAAGTTTAGAATAACTCTTTATTTCTAGATGCTCTATTAGGACAAACACCACGTTTGCCACAAGTAGCATCCCAAAATCTGGAACCCATAGATTGTATGGTAACTGAATGGTCACTCTGGTCGCCTTGTAGTGCTACTTGTGGCTCTGGATTTATACACAAGCAAAGGATGATTAAACGCCAACCACAAAATGGCGGAAAATCATGTCCACGAGTATTATTCAAAAAGAGAGTTTGCAATGGTTCGCCTTGTCTATAAAGAAAATTACGTTTCATGTGTTCAGCCTTACTTTAATTAATATGCTTGTATTACGATTTTTATAAAGAATCTTCGTGAATAGGATGATGAATTTATACCAATTTAATAGAGTAAATGCAGTTATTATGATAGAGCGTTTTCAAATAGAATAAACAGTTTTTAATAATCAATGATTACTAATTATTTACTTACGCCTGATTCCACACAAATCCATCTTGTTGGTACGTTAGTGAAAAAAATTCAGACTAATTTGGCAACAATAAATACGTATATTTTAGTAAATAAAAATATTAAATTAACATGGAATAATTAAGAATAATGAATTTGCTTAGGTAACGACTATCTTGCTCTTACTCGTTTCCTAATTGATTGTGTGTGCAGCAAACGTGTCATGAAGAAAAATGTGCCTGTATTCACACAGCACATCATCTTAGCAGAATTCGACAAACTTGCCTAGAAGTGAGGGAAAATCGGCCATACGAATAAAAATATTTATGACGCTCATACCCAAGAAATTTAACAAACCAAACGCGCAAGGAATTACTGGAGTTGATTGTAAATAACTATTGATCGAAGGAAGAGAAATTAGAAAACTTACTAGCACTATGCTTGCAGGGAGTTATTTTATCACTAATTGCACTGGTATTGCGTCATAGAAATAAATATAAGCGTCTTCTTGTCCCTTTCCACCTATATGTCCCCATTAATCCCATTTTGTGGTACATACATTGGTTATTTTTAATTGCAATACTGCCGACCTAAGCTTTTATTTCCCATTAAATTATAAAATTAAAATTTCAAAATTGCTGGCGAAGTTACACTTCTTCACGCCGTCAACGTGAAGTACACACATTGTAAATGTTCAGTAAGTGGGTAAAATTTAAAAGATGTAACATTAAAAGATAACAATGTTTACTTATACTTTACTCTTTTTACATAAAAATCAATGTTTTTACAGACTTGTTTGTAAAATAATTAATTAAATGTACATTTATATTTACAATAACTATTAGCCAGATAATTCTTACGCTATGAACCTGGCGGTTCAAAATTAAAAATATCGTCGAAAACGTTAGTCCTATGCTATCTGTCATTTAGATGGCGTGGCCATTTAATGTTATTTTTATTGTTTAACGTTTTCGCATTGGACTTTGTTTCATCAAGCTGATCATCTTTGGCGCTATTGCTTTTCATAAATCTTTCAAAGTTGTCTGCTGTAGTACGAAGTACATTAGCTTTCTTTTTATTCTGTGGTACGGACGATGAATCGCTAGTTCCTGGCTTGCTACTGCGATCTAATTCATTTTCTGCTCTCTCTGAAGTATAAACATCGGTTTCCGTCATAATTTCCGGTATATCGTCAGGGATATCTAGTATGCCATTAACGATAAGTGTTTCCTCGTCAATTTCTTCGTGAAAGATATCTGTATCTTTCGTACCATTATCTGTAGTTTCAGCTAGCATTACCGGATTTGGTACGTCTTCAGAATTACTTTGTGTTTCATTACAATTTATTTCCATACTCTGGTCATTTTCAGTAGTTGTTTCGTTTTCCATTTGTATGCTACTTTCGGTCGAGTCTGAGATTTCCATAACGCTATGATTGCCTGGCTTATTTGGTGTAACTGAAATACAGGGATCCTCTATCAGAGTAGAAACATCCACGTTTCCTTGGTAAAATTGTTTTATAACATCGATGCAAATGGTGGACAACCTTTTAACCGGTTTTCTATTTTGTAATCGCCAGATTATCTTATTCCTATATTTTTCTTCGGGTTCTGATGGTTTAGTAAAAGTATCATTCGATTCGTACATTCGCCCTATAAGCGTACACCGCTCGGAGCGTCTAATCCGTTTCCGTTTGCCTTTGTGACACTCTGAAATGTGTGCTTTACTAGATTGACGGTCTAAAAATACCATGTCACAATAGTGACATGGGTAAGAATGAAATCTATGTTCACGAAGATGCTTTTGTAAACCTTCGATGGTTCTTAATTCAGCTGAACACAACAAACAATTCGATATGAGCGTATGATGCAGAAGGTCATTGTGTAACTTTAAGTCTTCCCTAAAAAAAACAAAAATATTTTTGAGATAACAATATCAAAACAAAAATTTTCTGTATTTTCTTATTTGGTGTTACTTTACTAATTTTAAATATTCTAGGTAAATTACAGATATAAAATGCAATCTACAAGCATTAACGTTTAGATAAAGGTACTTACGGTGAAACAAATTTGGTGGCATAACATTCATAACAAACGTAATTGGCTAGCATACCATGAACATTGACTTTATGATTGGTCATTTCTTCTAGATTGTGAAATTCAGACGAACAGCCATTAATACATTTGTAATTGGGAATAACAACTGTTTCGTCGGGGTCTGGTGAAAACGTTCTTCTATTTTGTAGAATACCATTCAGATGTCTTTCAGAATTTCCCATATTTGCCGCTACTTCGTTATCATTTTCATCATCACTATCTGATCTGTAAAATAAATTGTTAATTGCTTGTACACAATGTCTACCATAAATTTCAATATAACTCAAACCAAATACAGAGTTAAGGTGCAGGTTTGGACAAAACGTGTATAATGCCAGAGTCTACTCTCTTAAAAAAAAGTTGAACAAGATATCACAAATTAAGCAGGTTCTAAATTTGTAAGTTTGCAGTCTTATTTCATTCAACGGAGTTAACTTTCGGAAAATATCAGCAGGCCTATTCACATACACTTAATTTTCATGGATTAATTGTTCTAATTTTTATAAAACATTGAATTCACCAATTAATTCCATGTAAAATCAATCAATTTCGATATGTCTAAATATTTAGATTTTTATGAGGGATTAAGTAAAGTCACTGCAGTACTTTATTAAAAGTCCTGATTGGTGAATGCTACGAGATAGTAAGCTAGAAGTATGGACTATTCAAAGTATTTTTATATAAAATAGAGTATGGTATGATAGAATCGCAGATCAACTTGTATAATTAATTGTCCAATAAATTGCAGCGAGTAAAACAGACTTTCTATAAGGCAGCCATTGAAATCATAGCAGAATTTGGTTGATATAATTTAACTTTTTATTGAGCACAGCACATTTATACAGAAACCGATAGAGAAACTCGGCTAGAAATTTAGTAATATACAAGATGCTCTAATTAAAAAAAGCGCGTGCAGCGAAATCTGAACCGAATATAATTTTCTCATGCAGTACTTCCTCCTCAATAATATTTATTACTTTCTTTAAATTGCTCAGGGAAGAAATTATCTTTAACCCATGCACTACATAGAAATGTTGTATATTAGTAAAAACTGAATGAGTTTCTATTTGGAAGCGAAGTTATTTGATTAGGTGATCATCATTAACTGTATGTGCAATAAAGACATTTGCAATTAATATACAATTTACTTTGCTATTCATAAAAAAAATAATATATCAGATACGAACCTGTTTGAATCGTAATATTCAGACAAATTTATTCTAGACGAATTTGCTCGTCCAATTTCATGAGCTGGCTCACTATAAGTGGTCATCCTCGATTTTGCTCTTGCACCTGAACTTTTATGTCTAGTCCAATTATGACCACGTCGTTTTCCTCTACCTCTACTTCGACCTCTCCTTCGCCGTATAGTATCTTCAACTTCTCTATCTGCGTGAGGTGTTCCAAAAGAACGTTCTACAATTCACAGATATCATCAATTTTTATTATATAAAACGAAAATAACAATATTTCGTTACCATATTGCGCTTCTTGTTCTTCTTCGTATGGGCTACTATGGACAACACGTAATAATTCGCTTAAGTTATTATCAGCTTCTGAATCACAGTCCTCATAACTTACTTTCTGTAAGTTCTCCAAGAAATATTTGTACACGTAAGCAAACTTAAGATGGGGAGTATTGTTACACTCATCATCTCTGGTGGACGCAGCAAGTAGGTACATATATTTTCTCAGAAAAAGCAGTTTGTTTAAGAGAAAAACACATGTACTGCAGATTCCATTATCATCATCTAAGTATTGTTCCTATAATACAATATATGGTTAATGCAACTGCAATTGTAATTCCTGCATTATTTGTTACTTACACATGATCCCAGAAACTCCAAAATAAAGTTTTTAATGGGTTTACCAGTACTATCATAAACCATGTTAATTCTAAATAATCTCTGTTTTCTCCTACAAAATAAGCATCCCGATGGCATAATGACGAAAAAAACACTATTTCCATCTATGCATTAAGAAGATATGTAAATAATTCGTATATAGGACGATTGGTAAAAATTAAAATATAATAAGGTTTAGTTTAAAAACAAATGTCTGCTGTCAAAAACTGACAAACTACATGAATTAGTTCTGCCAACGTGCATGGAATTAAGGTAAGATTCCAAGGACTCCAGCAGCCCTTCGAAAATTACAGAAAAGAAAATAAATAGAAATTATTAGATGTAATAAAAGCATTTACAGATAAGGTACATGTTTATATAATTTTTATTTATGAAATTTACTTCCTGAATTTGGTACTTGTTTTTTTTTTATTACTGGAAGGTTGCCTGTATTGCTAAGCGGCCCCAAATTGTCTTTTCACAGTTGACCGATCGCTCTTATTCTCAAAATGGTAAAAATTAGTTTACAAATCAGAGCAACGTTGGAAAACGTCAATGAGTTATACACAAATTATCCAAACTATAATTTTTTGTTAAAGCTAAAATGTTTAAATTGTGGCGAAGTTTCGGATAAATTACACCATTTAATGGAATCGCAGACATTCAGTACGAAAAAGGGGAAATCACGAACGCATTTTTTAGCAAAATGTAAGTTCTGTGGGCGCGAAAATAGCGTGGAAATTATTGAGGGAACAAATGGTATGCTGTACCTAATGTTACATACATATGCTACAATCCTTTACATATTTCAGGAAAATATACAGCAGATGATGCTGACAACTTTAAAGATATAGTAACATTTGATTGCAAGGGTGCAGAACCAATTGAATTTGTTCCTGGAGAAGGCTGGATAGCTGGATTAGAAGGTGATAAACTATTTGATGATATTGATCTATCGGAGAAGGAATGGGTTGAATATTATGAGAAGCTAAAACAATCTGTAGGAATCTATGAATTCGAGTCACGGTTTGTTAAAAAAAAGTAATATTTGACATCATTTCCTCCTATCTACAAATAAAGTTCTAACAAATAGAAATTATTAATAATCATTTTTAAAACTCGTTTAATATAATATTCTTGATAACAAATTTATTACGAAATGAGGGAGAACACCTAGCATCATAGTCTGCACTTATCAGTTTATATAAAACTTAGAAGTACAGACAGATAAAAGATTTGTCATTGCATCAGGTAACCTTAAAGAAACATTTCTACGTGTCGTTAAAATGTAATAAATACAAATATATATTCACTTTTGCTTTATATATATATGTAGCTTATCCAATTAGTGCATGAGCAATTTAGAGAAAGTTTCCAAATAAAATTTATTTGAAAACAAGTCTTACATATTTTTTTTCAAGTTTCCACTGTCCACTATACATGGTATCTCACAAAGAACTACATCGATTGATATACGAGAGAGTATATGTTGAAGAATTCTGAAAACTTGACAGTACACTAAAGTTGACAAGTACTATAGAACTTAAATATTCTTTAACAATTTGACACTTCCATTTACACCTTTTTCAGGGTGTAATCCGAAGAATAAACGAGATAGGTAAATGAGGGTGGAGGGAATCGATTCTCCAAGTCCAATTTTATTCAAAAACATGGAAACATATTCGTTGGTACCGCCATCGTTGAAAAAAATGTTTGATCCAAGCTAGGTGGATATGTCGCATATCACTTTTCTCTGAAATATACACATGAATATAATCAATTTTAAGATGTCCTTGATTTGCTTTTAAAAATTACAGACAAGTGTACTTAACATTTATAGTCACGAACTTAATAAGCTTGGTGTTATGAGAGCCGAAGAAGTAAGCTGTTGAGTTTATTCTAAAGGCGTATTCACTATCAAATAGGAAATAAAAAACACTAAAATGAAATGTAACAGAGAGCTACACGCGTAAAAAAATGATTAAACTTCAATTTACTCTATCATTGGATGATTTTATTTCCTTCTACAGGACTGAAACTGATGTTATATGCTAGTCAATTTTACGGTACCCGCCAAAAAGTCAGACGATTTAACCATTTAGAAATAAGGAAAATGTATTTATTTGCAATGTACACATGTTACTCTATATTTATTATTAGAATATTGTAATCATTTATAATTCTACAAAACTTAAAAAGTTGAAAATGCTTAATAAATAGTTTTATTTTATTGTGCATACAGTTTATACTTATTAAAGTCCTAATGAAGCCTTAAAATATTGCTAATTACTTATTGTACATAGTATATTACAGACACAATAATATAACTGGAAAATGTGCTATCTAACAATACAAAAACTCGATCGAATTTGATTTATACAATCTTAAACACAGAAATAAAACATAAGGACGGCTAAATATTATTTAATCTCTTCGCATTATTTAAAATAGGATAATTTAATTATTACTTGATGTTCTATTTGGCCTTTCGCTTTAAAACTATTTTTGAAAAACAAAAAATAAATTTTGATTATAGTACGCAAAGAAGTTAATTATAGCTTTCTTAAGAAGCACAACGTCCATTCAATATTTTAATAATATAGGTATGGTAACGAACTATAAATAAAACAAAAAGATATTGAAATTTATTCTGAGTAATTGCATAATTAAACCGAAGCTATTTACAAATTTAATGATTATATGGAATATAATTTATTAATAAGAGTGCAGTAAATTAATTTAATAACTTCCGATACAATGCCAATTAACTTCTTTACCTACGTATTAGAAAGATACAAAGGTGTACAGATTCTATTTGTTCTATAAAATAAATTACTAGCACATAAATATAAATACTATGATATACATACATATATTACACAAAAAGGAATGTAAAAATATACAGGTTTCCATGTACATTAACAACCATAATAATGTATAGTAAACAAAACAAAGCTTGAATAAAATCCTGCATTTTTCGAATCAGTTTGAACACAAAAGGTTTCCTACGGACAGTAAAAATTGAAAACTAGTGTTTATCAATTTTCTCCCATAAACATAGTTTTGATGAAATAATTTTTACTAGAACCATACATTTTAATATTAAATTCCCACGCGATTGATGATATGTAAACATATGTAAAGTATTCCAGTTTCGGTACTTTATGGTTGCATGTGATAAGAAATAAAAATAAATAAATCAATAACGATTACTAAAAGCAGAAAATATCAGTAACTTTGTTTATTACACATTCCTCATTTTTAACCATTTTTAATAAAAGAATAACAATCGTTCCTGATGACTCGCCGTAAGCATTCTCCAACCACGTTTAATACTTAAATATTGCAATATTGCTCGGATACAGATGATTAAACCTGTAAAAAAATTAACATTTATTAACGCATTTTAAATAAAACATTATACAAGTACCCAGCAGCATATTTAGAAGTCATGATTTTAACTCTAAGTTCTCTCAATGACTTAGATATTAAGCAATAATTAATTAAGAGAGCTAGGGAAGTATGCTTGGTTGCATAAACTTCAACGGTTCCAATATTCCATTTCACCTAGTTAATATGCAATATTAATTGGTTTTGCGACAAGAATTTATCGATTTCTTTTTATCATTCAATAGAAAAGCTTTCGTTCGCTGTAATTCAAACGTTACATTACCTTACAAATTAGAACCCAAACAAACCTATTTAAAATCCAAGAAAGCTAGTTATATTATTTGTTGGTTTTACACCTTTTTAAATAAGTGAGAAAGAATTTAGTTTATATTAATTGCATAATTAACTATCATTCGATTATTGCATTTTATTACTTGCTAAGGCTAACTACCATGTTAAATTGGTTCTAGCTATAATTGGGACTTACCAAATGTCATAATTAACCACCACAGCCAACTATTGTCCTTGGATGCTAAGTCGGTGGAATGCTTTACAATTAAAGTCCATTTAGCTAATGATAAGCCAAAACCAGATAATGCTCCATAACGCGAGGCAATAGTTCGACAGAAGCACATTAATAGTAGAAAACCAATCCAGTTAAAGATGAATGCAACTAAAATTCAGATTAATAAAACGGGGCATCTCCAAAATAATTCGCTTTCTCACCAAAAAATGCCGTATAAAACATAAAGTCTGTTCCTAATAGGCTTGTATCACTATCCTCGTTTGGTTCTGCGTCTAATGTTAGAATTCGCTGAGCTTGAGGCCTATATTCTGACTGAAAATTGTATTAAGTATTAAAGTTGTTCAGTCTGTATGATATAATGGACTATAGACGAAAAATAATATATATATAATATATTATAAAAAATAATCCAGAAATATGATGTGACACCCTCACTGCCAGAAACGCTTATGGACTGGCATCGAATAAATCCTACTCAAAACTCAAAAGAACCTATTACATAGTATAAAAGCTGTGTTCTTTTGTCGATAATATCAAATCATGATCCTCCAATCAGGATCCTGAAAAAATGTTGGAACTTGATTTGGTCGACTAAAATCTCTAACTGCACGTTCAATCCTTCCCATTTTTTAATAGAACCTTCAATGTATATAAGGCCAAATTAAGACGTCAATCAAACATAAACACAAACAAACGTAAACTCTTTGATTCAAGGGGATATGAGGATTACCAATCGTGATTATTTTGAAGAAAACACTGTGTTACCAAGGAACACTCAATGATTGAGTCATGTAAACCATTAACTGCCAACATATGGTATGCAGATTAAGTTTATATACAATAGCTATATAAATATTTTAAATATCGTTTACATCAATTTAATCTTAAATTAGAGGCCATAAAAATAAGTTGTGATAATACTAATTGAGCATGTGATTAATATATTTGCATGATTTAGTATACTGCCAAGCTATTCTCGACTAAAGCAATAACAACAAACGGATGATAACATTAACTACAACCATATCAAGTAGGATCGATTGTATCATCGTACTAACTTTATCAAAGGTAATCTTTTCAGCTTTGCAGTGAGAATGTTTAGTATCAAATAGAAGACCAGCAAATACAGAGTTTGAAAAGCAACTTACTCTTGCGTTTTGCAGCACTGATTGACCTTCCAAATGCTTTTCTCTTTGTACTTCTTCATATGTTGGCAATTTTGTTGCTGCCTCATATGGTGGCGGTGCAGAAAAATCTGCTTTAGGTGGTGGTATATCATCACTAGTATAACTAGCCATAGCTATTAGGGGGACATGGGGAACTGCTGGTGTGACCTCATTATTTTGTTGTAAATTCTCCTAAAACAGAACAAGATTAAGAGTAAAATCCTTTTGTGTCTTAAAATATTATGTAATTATGACGTCAATACCTGCTGCGGCAGATCATTATTTGTAGGTCCATTGCTATCCATAATTTATTTCCGTGTTACAGCGTGAGAAACTTTTAAAGAGCAATTGCAGTGTCAACAAACACAGTGATTGCTATACAATATGGCCTCTCATAAGTTTGACAGATAAGTTCAGTTCCCGTGTTAATTCTCACTTATCTTTTTCCATGTAGATACGGTAGCCTAATTTAAATTGTGAGACACTCACGCTACAGCTGTTTTATGAGACACGAACCGAAATTGTTAAATATTTTTTAACAACGTCATTTGATATGTCACTGCGGAACATCTGTGGATGGAAAATTGAATCAGATGGATATCAAAGCAAGCTGAAGTTCAAGATAATTTTCCATCGACACCAACCTTTACAAAAGAAAAAAACAAAAAAAAAAACGTAATCGATAAGAAATCAAACTAAAACGCATTCTTCGGGGATTATACGAATTTATTGATATATGAGTAGTATGAGATAAATATAATCCGTAAAATATTCAAATTGTTACTAAATTTGAGAATATTTCAAATTAATGCCTCAAATAATGCGTTAGTAATCCGCAAGATCGCGCTGTAATCAACAAAACAATTTTTGATACAAAAAAAGCAACAGTTGACAGCATGTCAGTAGAGACTTGGTTGGTAGCACGTTATTTACGTCTTACAGTGCGTGTTTTTAGTATGTTAGTTTTTAAAAAGTATATTTATTCATTCTAAATTTTCCATAGTCTGTGATATTCATATTTCGTTGTGCACGTTCAAACATAAACTGCATGATTTTAGTCAGAATTTCGGTTCGGAGATTTATTTATTTCTTTTGTGTAAAGAAGCATGAAGAACGTTTACTCTTAACACGTATCCCGTTAAAAGAAAGGTAAGTTCAAATTAATCCTAATTAAGAACCATATGTGCCATTGATTTGCCTGTTTCATCAGCAATTATTTAAGCTACACGAAGAACCTTAAAAAAGTAACATAACACCCAATTGAGATGGTAATTTCTTCGAGGTTCACTGGTCGATTTGCTCTGCTAATTTTTGAATAATTTCAAACACTATCTTACTTGGTATTAATTCCTATTCTAACAGTAAATATGTATTTTCATTTAAATAATACGCCAACCAAGATGCGTAAACGAAGAAGCTTAAAAACAATTTTTTCTTTTAAATTTGTTGAAAACGAACTTGCTTTATATTCATAAATTTGATATGTCTCAAAGATTTTCTTTGGATTCTGCAAATTTTAACACAGTACGAAGTCAAGTAGCTGCCGTTTGTTTTGTTGTCACTCGTAATGTTTAAATCTACAAACTCATTGTTATTGTTAATTTGTTAGGATGAACACGTACCTAATCAACATATGCATATACCTCTTCACTTTTAAAATCGATTGGTAACACTCGTACAAAATAAAGTAGGTCAGTTCTTGCGGAGGAGAACAGCGGCTTAACCTTTAACCCTCCATACCTGATTGGTTTATGTTGGAAGTGTAATGTCTAGACTTTCTATTCATGTTGTGTTGTTTTATTTACAACTTGTTATGTAATTATTTAAACGCGACTTGTGTAAGAATTAAATAAAAAAATTACACAATGAAACAGATTTCGGATTATTTTTGAACGTATTTTTTTAAATATTTAAATGGTTGTGAACTTAATTAGGCTAGTTCTGAAGATACTTGGGTCTTTCGTATCAATGTGCAGAAGTAAAACTAAAAGTGAATGTTAGAAATTTCCTAAATCCAAGCAGAATTACCTTTCCTCCTTCCACTAATACCAATAACAACGGTACTTACATAATTTCAAATTAATTATTGCTGGATGCGTCCCCTTCTTTTTGGCTTTAGTGGAATAAGCGAATGCTCTAATAAGTTCAAAGAGACCGAGAAACAAGGATCTACGAAACAGTGGATATTCGCTCATACATCTCTATAAATCGGAAATCTATGAAAATCATCAAAGATACTGTGTCTTCCTAATTTTAATTCTAATTTGCACTACTTCCTTACCAGGGTGCCTGGGTTTTCAAAAACTATGTTTGGGGTTTGTCGGTTTTCAAAAACATTTTAAATGAAATGATTAAACTCGAAAACTAATTTGAACTAATTCGGTTTTGGGGACTAAAATTAATAAGCACAAGATTAATGAATTTACTTGGTTACAAGCGCTAACGTGTTAATTTCAAATCGTATCGCGTATAGTAAAAATAGTTTTCTTGAATTGGCTAAATATTTAGCCTGTAAATTCCGCAAATGCTTTTCGCTATGACATTGTTTCTGGTAGCGCGAACTCTATATTTCATTTTATATTTTTGTCGAGGAGAACTTTGCAGCCAAAATTTAATACATCAAAATGCCGCAATTTTGTAATGCCAAGTTAATCTATAGCAATGCCACAGTAGTTCCAAACAATGTCGAGTAAAGCCACACAACTCCAAAAAACTAGATTTAGGAATAAAAGCTACAAATAGATGAATAACATACATGCCAATAGCTTCTATTGACAGTGCAATTGTATTTTTGAAATAGTTTTTTTTAAATTATTATTTTTGAAACTAATTAGCAAAGTGCCTAGTACGAACACAATCTATCTTTACGCGTTGGGTTGTTAGTCTCGTTTTCTTGCAAAACAGGAGCAAAAGTTTGGAAGTATCCGCTATTTGCACGAATACACGCTTCTATTCGCCCTTTAAAATTTCCACGCAACTAAAAATTCTGCATCTCTCCTCCGATACGTGCTGCGGCATCAAAGAGTTGTCGACGAAGCTCTTTTCTATTGTTGCAATTTCATCTCTTTTATCATGTACTAAACGCTTACAACCACATAAAAAAAGCGTAAGACGTTCAAGCCTCGCCCGTCTACAGACCACGATCTACGATCATCACGTCCATATGTTAGTTTAAAAAATTACGCACATCCCATGATATATCAGGTGATGTTTCGTGCATAAACTAGAACTATACAGGAATTGTCGCAGGAACATGACCATATACCTTCCAAAAAGTTTAAATGCGATTGTGCTTTGAAACGCGACGATAAATTCACGAGGTTCCGACGAAAGCGTAACATTGTCCTTCAGTATCTGCACCGTTTCTTTTATGCTATTTATCGAATTAGAAGCCGATTTTTGTAAACACGCAAATTAAGTAAAATAACTCCTGCGAGTACGCCATGCCGGTTTTGTACGGAAATTTGTCTAGATATGAGGTATCTTCATGACCAAATAATGCTTTTCTGGAAATTTGTTCATGTTAAGGCCGATCATTGCCGTCCAACTCTTTTTTATCTGTAAATTCATATATTTATCTACCAATATGCTCTTCATTACTACGAATATTTTACAATTGACTCACTGGAACGTATAAATAGGCAATGTTGAACGTGTATGGTAGTTGATGTTCATAGAAATCTACGTACGAATTTTTTTTGTTTAACATGCAACTGTACAAAATGGTTCTAATGCAATTACCGCGCAATTATCACTTTGTAAAATGAAAACGCAATGTGCGGATTTCTGAAAGTGATTTCGCACGTTTTAGCGCTCTGACACTATTCATTCATTATTGAACGGTTTTATAAAGCTTGTTCTATATCTACTTTACAGAAGTTTTGAGAATTTACCGCGTCACAAAACATATGGCGAAATTCATAAATTGTAATATTCCAACAAATTATTTATTCTTAAAAAAAAAAACAAGGAATATTTTTTATTGTTTCGTATGATATCCGAGTAACTGTTTCGCGGTATCGAAGTTTTCTTTTGATGTACCAAAATTAAAAAAATCTTAATTTTCCTCTTATTACAACCACTTTGGGACTAGTCAGGACTGACGTTTCTGATCGTTGTTCTCTTGAGACACAGAACTAAGATCTATTGTACACTAGCAACAGAATAAAATAAGTAAAACATTGTATTAACTTTTTTTTAAATTTTTTAAACCGTTCATGCAATTATATATGTATATTATATTATTTTATTGAATTTTGTAAATCTAATGCTACGGAAAGAGCAAGATCTTTATTGTAACCGACAGCGAAGCGGTTTTGAAAGCGTCCGAAATAACATCAGGAATGGTACAGGAATGTATTCAGTTACTGAATATTCTCGGAAGAAACAATATACTAAAGGCGATGAAAAGGCGGACCGACTAGCAAAGAGTGACAGTGCACTGCCACTAACAATAAGCCTGAAGAAACGAGTTGCGCTTAACAAAATTAGTAGAGACTAGACAGACTCGTGTTTATTCGTGTCATGAGAAAGGGTTCTTGTTGCCTACCGGTTTCCTCGAGAGTCGAAAAAATACGAGTCTGTCTAGTCTCCGCTGATTTCGTGAAGAAGGAAAGTGTACTCCTTTCTGCAGGCTTACACTCCCACTTTGGAGATGGCCATCGCGGAGACTAAAAGACAGCTACATTAGTGACATGAAAAACATTGGAGAATCAGGAAACAGGCATTCGAAGACTTTCGCTGTAGGATCTTCAAAACAAAATTCGGAGGAATTGCTGGCAATGAGCTAATCCGATGCTAAAATTTCCAAAATTTTGTATATGCTGATAAATAAGTGGCATAATATTCTTTTCTTGAAGGTTAGACATATTGATGTGCAGATACGCATTTATGTATGTATTGTACATAAGATTATTATACATTCATTCCAATAATATTTATTTAATTTAAACCAAATACACTGTTTCGATAAAGTATCGCAAAATATTCATGAAGTGATTTTTTGAAAATCCTTAAAATAAGTCTAGTTTATTTTTATAAGAGTCACTAATTCCCGCAAAAAATCCTTTTTTTAATTTCCTATTTTATAGCTACGACGGGCAATTAATATTGGGATGCGGTACTGTCCAGAATTGATGATGCTTTAACACCTGAATTGCATCTATATATTAAACATTAAGCAAGCGTAGGATGTCTAGTATAGTACAATGCCGTGTTTTCACTTTATCCAATATTTTTCTAGTACGTACAGAAGCTCATTTTTAATGGACGAACTCTGAAGAGTGATGCCCTCAAATGTCAAATTTCGAACTTTGTAAATGTTTGCACTGACATGTGTCTGAAACTTTGCACGTACCCGTATCATTTTTGAAGTGCGGCAGTTTATGAAAAAGTAGGTAAAGCAATTAGCGTTTAAATTTTATATTAGGTAAACCTGACGCAAAAGGGTGAATACAGCTCTACCTTTTACTTTCCAATTAAATATAGCATGTGTATATGTTATAATCAAGCTCTTCTCCTACTTTTAATGAGAACTACTTTTTGGTTGACGTAAATTCCACAAAAGGTATTCAGTTGGAGGAAAACGTTTGAACAGAGCGATTTGGCTCAAGGCAATTTACGCAGGGTGATACGTGTATGAAGTCATTTTTTTTACGTGAAACCCTCATTTTCATGTCATTTTTGAAATCGGCAATCCCTTTGATATAGCACACCGTATACCTAAATTTGATAATTTTCCTATCAAACATTATTACTCAACTAAAACAGTATAAAGTTATTGTTGCTTATTTTTTAGATGAATGGCGCTTGTTACCGCTAAAATATGTTAAAGTGAATGACAAGTGAAAATAATTTATATCAAAGTGAAATTATATGTAAATAATGGAACATTTAAGTGAGAAGAATACACTTAAATAGTAATAATTGGCTATGGAGAATTCGTACGCGGGTCTAGGTGTGCCGGTTATTTAACATCTAACCTAAGACAAATAGATTAATTTAATGCAAGGCAATTCGTTTGTATAAAGTACACCTACATTTGCCAGTCTTTTAAATCAAATCTAAGCGACAAGCTAGGTTATATTATACATAAATGATCAATCTACCCCGATATATGTACATATTCGAAATTAAAAATGATTTTAAATTGCATAAGATGGAAGCAAGCAAACTGTGTACCACCTGTTGCGATTTCACATGCAAGTATGTACTTTCACATAGAGGTAACCATAATAATCGCTAAAATAGACAAGGTCACGACATATTTGTTTTTCTCTTCGTCGTGTACTTAATAGAGAGCCTATGTTGTATGTATATTGGTAATAGCTATTGAACTTGCTATGTTTATATTAATTTCACTTATACAGCTCTGAGTATTTTAGTAAATATCCTTCCTTTGTTAGTATCAGTCGTACAAAATAATTAAAATTACCAAAGTGCACAATTTTTCCTTTTTCAATTCTTTCAGAATGAAATTCAAAAGGTTCAGGAAAGCTACTTCTTCAATTCTTTCAGAATGAAATTCAAAAGGTTCAGGAAAGCTACTTCTTAAATTCTTTCAGAATGAAATTCAAAAGGTTCTGGAAAGCTACTTCGTCAATTCTTTCAGAATCAAATTCGAGAGGTTCAGGAAAGCTACTTCTTAAATTCTTTCAGAATGAAATTCAAAAGGTTCTGGAAAGCTACTTCGTCAATTTTTTCAGAATCAAATTCGAGAGGTTCAGGAAAGCTACTACCGTATTGATAACACAAGGCAACAAAATTTCGAATAGTTTATGCTTCCGAGATTAAAATAGTAACTTCTTAATGAATTCAATGTGCTGAACACGATTAATTGTAAGACTAAGAATGTAATGAGTACGCATTTTTTAAAAAAAAAAGGTATATTTGTAAATATTCTAATGGATGCCTTAATCTGCTTTCTTTTGGCATGTCGTTTATATTTGATGAGGGGAATGTTTCTGGTGAGCGTCCAACAATAACCGGACAGCTTTGATGTAGGTCGTTTATTCTTGTATTGTTTCTCCATCTTGGCAATGTTCTGATGAAAAAATTCGCTGTGCGGGTTTTAGGAAAAAAATTCAAGTGGGAGTGAAGTAAGTGAATCATTAAGGAAATACTGCAAATACTGAAATATATAGCGAACAATAGTCTCTGTCCGTTGTCGGAAGATTTCACTGTATAACATGTAGGTCCAGCTAAGATGTTTTTATTGCAAACTAAAAACCGTGATGATTAATGAAAGTGCTAAAACGTAATAATACATAATTTCTTCAAAGAAATTGCTTGATAAGAATCCAATTTTCTTTTCATGGAATTTTTTAATTGATTAAATTGTTATGACTATTACACATACACTTGTGGAACATTACTTTCACTTATGTAAACCAATTTCAATACCCAAATGTGCACACACCACTCATTTTGCAATTCTCTGTACGGTAGTGTATAGATCTGATCTCGCGTGGGCATTTACACCACGTACAAGCTTTAGTCTGTGATCACGTTCTATATCTTTACTATACGCAGTATGTGATGGTTAGAAGAAAGTTGCTTACCTGCAGATAGAAACACACATACATAAATACGAACATTTTATATATTATTGCAGAATAGTTTCATTTTGTTGCTGGTAATTACGCGTTCTTTTTTGTAATTTATTAATTTACAGTTAGTTTTTAATGTATACATAAACATTTATGTACACGTTAATGTGTTAAAGTTGTATGACCACTTTTTCTTACATTCAGTACTATAGATGGTGTATTCGTACCCACACATAACTCGCATAATAGTGTAACAACAATTACGCGCCGCCGTATCCGGTAATAAGATACAATTTCCGATATCATTCTGCGAGAGAAGTGTGCACCGACGCGTAAGAAGTTTGTTTCCCGTTGACGCGCGTTTAGATTTGATCCGATTTTCTTTTGTTTGGATACGCTTATATCTCCGCTTTCTTAAATTGTTTAAGTTGGCTTCTGTGTTTTTTGTTGTTTCGTTAGCATTCAGTTGGTGTTGTTTTAACGTCAAAATGGATGTATTTTGCCACCTTTATACTTCGGCGTTCGGGGTCTTTTGGAGGGTAAGTTGAAGAACAAATATTTTTGCTTGAAAACGATTATATAATTAGGTAAAATGAAATGTTATGTTCAAACTATATACAAGTTTTCCTTTCAAAGTAGCATTTAAGCGGGTTGTGTTCATATTGCAAATATTTTTTTCCATTGACTTCAGAGGGGTTAGTTCACCTTCGTTTCGATGGTATGTTGCCCCTTCACCAACTTCTGGCTTTCCAACAATTCGGAATTATTACTTGTTCTAGTACCATATCGCCAACTATTTTATAGAGTAATAGTATATAAATTAAAGATGCGTATGACAACTCATATAGAATTTTGATTAATACGTACAATATTGTTGGCGCGGGTCTAAACGTGAAAGTTGGCAAAACAATACGAATTATTTCAGCAATTTTGCCGATTAAAACCAAATGTTAGAACGATAACAATTCAGTGAGATATTCAAAACTCATTCGTGTCTTTTCTATGAATACTTTGATATAAAGTAATAGACTCAGTATAAAATAACAGAGTGTTAGTTATGTACATATATTTAAAAATAGTTGCATTACACCATATCCCAAAACTTGTTTCTGTTATTCTAACATGGCAACACATGTTAAATAGAAACCTATTTTCAAGAAAATATTCACAGAATTTTCATAGCAATTAACCAATTACATGGTAAAACTGGAACTTTGGATGGAATCTCTGATTATCAGGTATTCGGCACTACTATGCTTGCAACACAAAAATCCCGAACAGACCAAAAGTCGTTATATTTAAAAGATTTCGTAATAACTAATTAATTTAAACAAAGTTAGTTAAAATGAACAAATATCACCGATTAATAACATAGGCAAAAACTTTGAAAAAAATTTACGCTTTTAGAATTGAGAATTGGCAGTTCGGTAATTGTTATGATTACGTAGCCTATTGGATCAACCTGGCATCCGAGAAAGCAATTTGACGCTTTTTTCTAGTCATCTTTGCATAACAACGAAAATAGATTACCAAAGCCTTTATGCTGTATATCCTAATATTTCTTAGGCTAAAGTATTGGATGCGCCTTTCGATTACCTTTCCAAAAACATAAAAACACACAGGCTGTTCTATTTAAAATGAGAAAGATGTCTCCGCTTCCGGTGACACCGGAAATGTAATAAAACTGCCGCTTCGTTCACAAAAAAATAAAAACTAACATTTCTTTTAATTGCTAGCTTCTGTCGTTCAAAATCTTATTCAACAATTTTCCTTTACAGTTAATGCGCAATTGAGTTACTACAAAAGAAAGTAAATCAGCGTAAATGTATCAATCCTCCCTGTGTTATATATAATAGTAAAAAGAAGACAAAAATAATTTCGGTAAACGTGCTGAAGCTTTTGCTTTTAAATTTCTGTTCAATGTGATTTATTTGCTATCTTTCCAAAGTATTTGTTTTAGTATTTCACCCTAACAATACTGGAAAAAAACGCGAATCATTGTATTTATGTTCCAGATAGTTTTCATTTATTAGTCGGAGAACGGTTGAAAATAACTATGAATTTATAATTCGCCTCAGAAATTTAACATATTTATGATAGTTGCGTAATCCTGGCTTAGTTGGATGAAATTAATTGTGTAACTCTACTATTTCACTCATGTTTATGGAAATGATTTCGTGGATATTTGGTTAATTTAACAATTTCTTGAATAAACAATGGAACTGTTTTTCTTGGCAGCCACCTTAAGCTATTTTCGACGTTGCGCAGTCTACTGAATCATCATCAATGAACTCGAATTCACAATAAGCGTAAGCCGTCAACAAATTTCTATCCGGGTTTAAAAGGATTCTGTTCTGTATAATTAGCCATATTGCTTTTTTCGACATATACATATATATGCATTGTAAACAATGTTTGGAAATTTTTAGTTGTACAAATTGCAATGGATATCTTTTAGTTCACTCAAACTTACGTGCATAATTATGTGTAATTTTTCGATACATTTCATACAATGTGCATATCACCTTCCAAAAATCCTGTTCTTGAACATTTGTCAAAATCAGCCTGGAATATAACATTATTGTTGATCAGACAATATATCAACCTTGAGAATAATTTAATTTGTTGTTGTCACAGCAAATATATTATGTAATATGCCATCAAAAAATGTTCTTTCAAAATCTATGCTTGTTGTCGTTGGTGGAAGATGACGCAACTTTAGGGATAAGATGACGTCATCCACCCGCGTGTTATAAGTTAATCTGGTCAAGCTATACGAGAATACGTCATTGGTCCGTTTGTGCACGTATATATATACGTAGTTTTGTTTTTTATATTTCTGCTTGTCTTTCAAATTATGTGTAGTGTCACGTTCCAGAACGATAAAAGCTATTGCATGTATTTCATTTATATTATAGTGTATTGTTCTATAGTATAAAGTTCTATCGTACAAAGGTACGCTAGGTGCCCCACGAAGCAAAGGCGTTAACCACAACCTAAATAGTGGTTCAAGTGAGTTAAAAAGTGCATAAAGTGGAGCTGGTTACCATCATCAAGAGAGTCACGAGCAGGGGTCCTCACCGCCACTTATGTTTTATTCTCATATTCATATTTATTTAAACATATTACGTCGTTTAAATGATTTTTTTGTTGTCAATTTTAGGTGTTTAATAAAATTAGCATTCGTTTTGTTGTATTCTCGGGGGCCCCATTTTCAGTAATAAATCCTAATCCCGAAATCGATTCTTTTATTTATTAGTGTAAGAGTCTCTTCAATATTTAAAAAAATAAGTATTTTAAAAGTAAGTAGACAATCTCATTTAGTTTGCAATTGGTCCTGTTACAATTTAGCTATTAACGTAACGCCGACACCGTTGCACCATTTACTTTATATTCATTCTACAACTGTATTTGGACAAACACAACTGTATTTTAAAGAACAAATATGTATTTTTTAACTTTACATAATAAATCAATTAATATGCAGTATGAAAATTTGTTACTATAAGGAAACATAAAAACGGTCTGCATAATATATGTTCTGTAACAAATAAGTAGGTACTCTCGGTTTATGCCTATAAAAATAAAATATTAATTATACCTCGTATCCTTACAAAATTATACAAAGAACAGGAATATGTTTAAGGAAGTACGTTTCTCATTGATCCAACTACATAAATGGATAATAGGATGTCTATATGACTTCATGGTGTTAAGTAACTCGCCGGTAAGGAATCAGGAACTACTTTCACTATGTTCACACGATTTTTTTTTTGTGAAATTTATGGCGGATCATCGTCGGTTTTCTTACTATCGAAATAAACAATGGACGCGGTAATTTGAATGAAACCATACTCAGGAAAAAGGCAATATCGTTTGCGTAATGCAAAAGCGAGCGCCATAAAATAGAAATAGGCAGAAGTACTATCTCGTTTAATTCCTAACGTCTGCGTCTAGATACATTTTACTTAGTTATAGAGTTGTAAAAATCAAAATGGTCGTGCCTCTATATGCTTGCACGCCGCAGTTGCAATCGTTTAACTCGTAGCAGCTAGATACGTTTTCCATGTCATTAATTCTAAAATCTAGCAGTTTAAAGTGGAGCAATACAAATTAACAGGCAACGTAAATAAATAGTCGTTGCGTATGTGTAGTAGCCTTTTAGACGTCAGGCGGCGGTTTATTGAATACAATTCAATGTTTTTATAAAGCAACGTCTGAAGACATACACTTGCAACATCTGGTCACTGTGAGCTGCATACCTCCGGGTTATTTTACTCTATTTACACAGAGGAAATTGATCCATCTGTTGCAATATGTTGCAAAAGAAGTCGACGTGAACGGAAAAGTGTGGAGTATTATTACAATTGCTTTTCTTATTTCCATTATTGTGCTCGATGTGGTAAAAGCGAGTTTACCGAAAATTGTAAGGTTCGCGCGTAAATTAAAAGAATTTTGGTTGATTTAAAACGCTAAATTGTTCAAGTTTACCTCTGCAAGCTGCAAAAATTGTTGAATATTATGGTAGATGAGGTTTTAATCTAAAAATTATGTAACAGGCTCTCATACAAACTTACTCTTATAAATAATGATAGCGAGGATTGTTTCGTAGTATGGCTAACAACACAGAAGTATCGGCAACCTCCGCACCGCACAAATTTAATTGTTTATCTGGGACGGCCGCTTCGAGGATGCAAGGATCAATATTCTCTACCGGCGATTACTCTTATAAATTTAAAAATACTCGTTTTTTGGTTTACTTTACATTTTAATAATTTTAATTATTCTTCGCCACTGTCATAATGAGCATAGTAGCATGTTTTTTTTTGATTCCTCATTATTTTTTAAGTAAATATTGTGCTCCTGTCTCATTGCGTTAGAGTCAGTAGTTTTTCTAAATAATTTAATTTTATTGCTTACATCTTACCTGAGTTTTGTCGACTACAAGTTTGATCATAAAAATCAATATGAACCTCTTATATCTAATTTGTTCTTTTCATTCTCACGATTACGAACCATAACCGCCCATAATTTGTCTCTTATTTTCACTGTAAAGTTCTACATTTTTTTGTAGTATAACGCTTGTAAGGATGATTCTCTCTCGATTTTAAGAATGAAAAGCGGTAGAGCGGCATCGTGTTGGTCTATTTATAGCCCAACACAAGAAGATATGTAGCGTTTTAGGATACCTAAAATGCGGTATGTGATATTTTTAGTTTGTGTGAAAGTTTGAAACGGTTTTATTCCTCGAACATATTTTGAGATGGGGAAACCTTAAATTTCGTATATGTATTTTTCTGTCACGTACGTAGTAGAATGTCGGCTTACATTCATGCACACTGTGTGCTTTTGCATTTATGTACATATCCATATGTTCGAGAATAGGTTTAAGAATAATTTTTTACACTTTCGTTAAGTTCATTGTCGAGTTGATTATCTCCACCTTATATTAGCGAAAATCTAAACCAAGTAATTCGGAACATTAAAGACATGGATAGAAGGAGGTAAAAACAGTCTTAAACGTATATATTATAAATTGGTTTTTGTCATTTATTCGTCGCAGATTACGTTTGTTGCCTTGTCTGGTTGCATATGTACTTCATATCTTCACTTTTGCATATACACAGCTTATTCTTGATAAAATATACTTAGATTATGTACACGTCAATATAATATGATATTGCAAAAACGTAATTGAGAGGGCAATGTTTTTTTTTAATTGGGGGTAGAGGTTGTTTATAAAGACCTACTTACTGCCTGTATTTGAATTGAATTTTCAATACACTCTGTATATTTTTGATATTTATTTATTATTATGCATCCACTTCTGTTATTCATGAAAATTTCAAAAGTAATTTACACAGCTAATACCAAAGAAGAAATGTTTATATTTCTATTCGTCAAAATTTTCAGAGATAATGTTTTTACAGTTGGTACATTCCCGCTCCATGAGATATAAAATAAACAGAACGTTCAATTTGAATTAAAGAAGTTGATCAGTTTCTAACTTAACGAAGAATGCCAAGAAATTGAAAATATTTTTAGCAAATAAGCCTTGATCCTTAATACTGCGCCTCTCTTTCAGAAATTCAATTAAAACTTTTTCTATAATTTACTTTTATGGTATTTTCATAATTGAAATTGTTTTTTGTTTCCATCTGATCCCATAATAGTATGTGGCATTACACACTTGTGTAAATCTATTTTTTAACAATATTTCCTGCATTCTATCTAATTATTCTAGTGCATCATCCAAATGAAATTCTCAAATTTCCATGAATAGAAAAAAATCATGCTACCAGTTAGTATCTAAAGTTCTTTTGCTTTATCTTTAAGTGGAGGGTGGAGAATAAATTAAATTTAGAATAGCACATTCATTGTGGCTAATGGCTTTTGTTAAACTCTATATAAAGCAGTTTCAAAGATTAATCGAATCGAAATGTAAAAGGCCCGCTTTTCAAGGTGAATACAAAAAAATTGGATATTACGTACTCCATCTAAATTTTGTGGTCTAGCTGATCAAAATACCAAAATAATATTTTTCTATACAATTCAGGTAGTAAAACCTATGTCTATACTTCCGAGATTCAATACTCATAGAACTTTTGGTAACTGCGGCATGTTTAAAGGTTATTGATCAATTTCTTTTAACTGAATTAATTCATTGCATGCTTTGCTTCTGTACAGTGGTATCTTTCGAACAGGAAACGAGCTCCTAAGCAATACGTGAATAACGAAATGTGAGAATACATTAATCTAAACAACTATATTCATGTGCTGTTAACCACGTTTCACATTCAAAGAAGTAACAAAACCAACTAAATGAATCTTCATAAAATTTTCGTGTAAAATAAGAAATATTTTAATTTATAACGTACGGAACATAGTGAAAAACTAAAATATATTCTTTAAATAAATTCATGACAGTGTGCTAAGACATCAGCTTGAATATGTATATACTGTAAGATGCTACAATACCTGTGTGTCAAATATTTTTTATAATTTTTTTTCAGGTTTTGACGTTGTTACTTTTAAGATACACCATGTAAAATAGACTTAAACCAATTTTTATATTCAGTAGATCTGACAAAAGAATACGATGTTAAATTTAATGAGCGGTATACCCTTGCGGAGATATTTGAAAGACTGCGCTAAAGAAATTAGTGGAAGGGGTAGGATAGTATCTACAGGGCGAACTACTCTAACAGAAGATACAAACACGCCAAACAAAGTAAAAATTAATCTAATATAAAATAAATATTAGAAAAATATTAATAAATATAATAATAATAATATTAATAAAAATATTAAAAAAATATAAAATAATAATTTAAAACAATTAAAAAATAATTAATAATAAGTAACAAACATTAAACATCAAGATAGAAAATCTGGAAAATAGGTGGGGATACTTTAGGACTTCACTGGTGACAATGAAAAGACTACAATACACAGTACCACGCGGTAGAGCACCATAAAATAATAAAAGAGATCTTATACACTGCCTTTTATTTTAAATACAGGATACTGAAACTTTGAAATCTTTTTTTTAGAAAATTATTTCTGTTCAATGTCTCAGAGCAAAAGAATTTCGCTACTTAATCGACCTGAAATATAATTGTAGTATGTAAAGATGCTAGAATGTACCCCCAAAATCATTAACAATTTCAATATTTGTTCCGATTTAATGAATGCTTTACGACAAAAAAAATTTTTTTGATTGAGAAAAATCGAATTTCTAATCTACCGTATTGCATGGCGCCACTTGTTATATGTTTCCTTATGAATCACGCAACACCGCAGACGTCTCATATATGATAGCCGTATAAGCGTTAATAGGTTAAATTAGAGTGCATAAAGTCCATTACTATTCTAAAGCATTTTCGTTGCGCGGACACGTGTCTCGGTAGCAGGACTATTATCCTCGTCCGGGTGTGGCGTCTGTATTATGTCTGAAAAAGCTCGCAGATTCCTACCGGACGTCGGTCGGTGGTGGCAGCCAAGTAAGAAAGGTCAGGTCATGGACGAGGCTCCGTCGTTCACGGTCTAGGTCGCGTCGCATCGATCCAAAAAGGGATGGGATGCTGTACCAGACCGTCTCTGTGCATGGAGCAGCAGTAAATTGTCGACCGTCGAACCGCGATAATACCGATTCTATCTTCCGGAACAGACGAACATTGCTCCGCCGTGGTTTTTTGTTCGCGCTCGATTTGAGGGTGGTTTTCACACTAGAGGGCATTGTCATTTAGTTGGTGATTTATTGCTTTTTTTGAAATAGAGATTTACTTGCAACAAATTATAAAATATAAGAATGATTAATTGAAATATCTACAGCTCGCTGTTTATTAAGTGAAATTATTAGTACTTAATGTTCCCATGTGTGTTTCATTTATAGATCAGTACTTTTGCAGGGTACATTTCGATGATTCGGAAGTAAGTAGCATTTTTGTTTGATGTTTTCATTTCAAAAACAAGTGTTTTCAGTTAGGAATTATAAAAACTTGTTCAAACCTTGGGGTATAACCTTGGGTTTTTGGAAAAACAGATTATCCTTAAATACCATTTAGATTTCTATTTTATATCGTGTCCATAGTGGTTTGATCAGTAAAGAGATCTAATACTTCAGTTGGACGAAGTTTCAGTCGATTCAACAACTAGAAATTGATTGTATATTTGTCATCTACGCGGATTCACACAATATGTTAGAATTTATTTATCGATCTTGGAAAGGATTTCAAGAACACGGATTTTTTGAAAGTTAAAATATTGTCCAGTTTGGGGGCCTATGTACCAAAAATATATAAATAATATAAATATATGAATTAGTCAAAAGAACAATTCCAAAGTATATCTACTTCAACAAACATCGCCATGTTCCTTTCACATTGCATATGCAGATTAGCTGCTAGAGTTGTTTGAAATTCTTCTACGATGGAAGGAAATTGAATCTCGTGTCTGCGACTTCTTGAGATTGGCAGATGAATGTTTGTTATAGCAATAATATATCGTTTTTTGATTTTTGTTGCAAGAACCAACTCCGCTGCAACATATTCCCAACATTCGTAATTTGTTAAATTGCGGGCAATTGCATCGATAGAAAGAAAGCAATATTTTAATTTATTATAGCAGGTAACATAACAAATTAAATCTCGGTCTGTCTATTGTGAAATATGCTATTCGCTAATATCAAGAAGATAATTACGAATAACAATTGCGGTAGATGATCGTTTACCCCAATTACTAAGCAAACGCAATTTAATCACAGAAAGAAAATTCCGATTTAGTCAGCGCATTGAAATGGCGAATACGAAGGTAGCTGCCACAGTCGTGCAACCGTTTGCAAAACAGTGGATAATTGACTAAGAAAACGGCAGAATATTTTGTCGACTGACGAATGCATATTTCAAGTGTTTACTTAAAAAGGAAGGATGTTTGTGGGATGATCTGCAAACGAGATGAAGTTTCCGGCGTGTAATGTACCAATTGTCAAACGTAATGGTAGTTCGATTGCGGTATGGGCTGATCTAAAACATGCCGCTCGAAAATGCTGAAAATAGAAGCAGAGTCGCCAAGGTTATTTAGTATATGGCATAATTGTTTCGACTTAAGATTGTTCGGTTTTGAGTTTTTGTACAAACCATTCATAGGTTTTGAAAGTATTTTGTGTATTTTCTGATCCATGAAAGAATTTGGATACCTTGAACAAAAATCTTTAAATTTGTGCTCGGATTGTTTCTTAAAACTGTTACGTCATGAGAAATTGAAGCACGGTAGGTTTTCCTTGCATATCTGATGTATTTGATAGTGGTCTAGAATGTAGTTAAATATTACATAGTTATGGTTAGTAAGTAATGGACTGCTAATTCGTTAGCTGCCAATTGTTAACTGCTAACTTGTAGCAGTTAACGAAAATAAAAAATATGCATACAGCTGTACATGCCTAGCGTGTATAGAAAGCAATTTTGAATGCATATTATGGAACTGCTTTCGAGCTTATTAACATTACAATAAAGCTTATTAACGCACCGAAAAGGGTTATTAACTTACTTTTATTACCTATTTTTTGCGCGTAGTGTCATATAATTATAGTTAGTACCTTGTGAAAACAACTAATTACCATTTTGAACTACGTTCTTTTTGTAACGCATGCACTACAAGTATAGCTACACATATGAGTATAATTGTGGGCACCTACTAGTGTAACTTTCTCGTCTGCTTAATTTTTTAATAATGATGTTTAACGACTTATACGCCCTGTGTGTCTAATAGCAGTTTATAGTTTCATAATTGGCGCGAATTGCCCCGAAGTCAAGGTCAATCTCATGTAGCACTATGTCATCAAGGGACTTGTTTTTGAATTGAAAAATAAAAAAAAAAGGAATCAAACACTTGGTCTGCTGTACTTCAGCTACGATGAAGAGTCATATAATCTGAATGTGTTTTAATTTAGTTAAAGAGAAATGAGAAACGAGTAAATGAAAAATGAGTAACATTTTACACCTGAGAGGAGTGATAGAAATGCTTAAAAACAAACAAAGTCAAGAAACAAACATGTTACATATTATTTTTCAAACACAGTAAAATTATCGTTTAATATTTTTGTTTTATATCCAGCTTTCTTTATTAAAATAAATGAGTCTTTCCGCGTCTTTCAGTTATCCGTATCGATCTTTCTTCCGCCAAGCAGGCACAATCGAGGTTCTGCTGTACCATAATAATCACCAACGCACAGTTTACATTATAACAAATCCATACAACCAAATGTCAAATGCTGAAATACTCCATAGCATAACATAGGCTTAGTAGATAGAATTTGTTATACTCCTGCTGATGGAAAATTGACTAAAAATAGGAAACGAGTAAAACGCTTTTTCTTCTCTTGTTAACTTCATGTATAACAATTTTAAAAAAATTTTACGGAAATTCATTAAAATTCATTGATTGCTGGTAATTGCAGATATCTATATAAAATTTTTACATGAGTATTAATTACACGTTTTATAAATCCATGCGTTTAGATTAAGAAATTATGTGCGTAAATATTTATTAATCTTCATTACTCAATAAGACGCTTCAAACCTTTCGTAGAAAAAGGCAAATAAATAAACTTTATCTTCCCGGTATTTTTCCGGTGATTATTTTGGCACATCCAGGAAATATATTCTAAACAAGCTTAACCATACATTGTTTACTATTCTCTATCAGGAAATGTTTGTTCAATTATTTCAAATGAATTGTTTAAACTTCCTATACAGTTATATCTATATTTTAAAGCCTATTGCTGGCATTCACCGTACGGGAAACATATTTCATTTTATAATTATTTTGTATGTTTAAATAAACATCAAGAAATAAAGCAAGTTGATGAAAATAGACGTACGCTCAATATATTGCATTTTTTTTAAAGCCTTTAATGCATCACCATGATTATTTTTAACAAATATTATATAGTTCAGTGTTACATAACTTCGAACTTAAGCAATTAAAATGGCCACAAAGCAATTATTCTTCTGATCTTTGCAGGCACTAATTAGAAAATTGTAAGATCAGCGGAAACAATTGCAATTTAAACTAGTTTTTTTTTTATTATACCAATCAATTTTTCATGGCCGCGCTTGCAAATCGATCGTTTTGAAAAGAGACTTTTATGACCGGCTGTACTTTTATATTTCCAAATGGAAAATTACTCAAAATAAATGTGACTAGCCATCGCAAAACAACTAAACGCAATGTTGATTACGTAAATATTGCTAGCCTATTCGTTCTGGTTTGAGAAACATTTCAAGTTGATAAACTGAGTGAAAGTATACGCCCTTCGGCTTCTAAATTTAGCGACACCTGAATAATATGCGCGATATGTGCAAGAATTAAAAAAAAAAGTTACATTTTAAATGTCGTTTTAAAAAATGCAAATAATTATAAATAAAATTATAAGTATATACGCATATGTACGTAAATAGAGTTAATACAACCAAAGAACGATTGCAGTCTGTCTGTTAACGTCTCAAAATTAATTTTTGTCTTAAGATGTTGACCCTCAGCATTCACCAAATTTGAAGTAAGGAAAACTACGGAAAGCCGTGCTTATTATGGCAAGATAGTTGTTTTTTCAAACAAACCTTAAAATTTAATTAGGAATTCAGAAACGTAATAATATGTAGGTGTTCTATTGAAAATAACAAGGTTGACAACAGGTACTTCTGGTGTAACCGTTTCAATTTATCATGCTTTGGTTGATCTGGGAAATATGTTTGTGGTGGTTTGTCCTCTGGGGTTAATCAGGCTTAAAAGCGAAAAATTTGGATTAGTACTGGAGTATCAGCTTTTCATCACTGTCGGACTTTGTTCAGAAGGTTTCAGTTTGACTCTGGCTGGTCTTATTATCTACCAGTTGTTAGTACACATGAGTTTAATTTAATTAAGAATATACACAATATTGCAACCAGACAGCAAAAGAAATTCTTTATACCTCACCGAAGGTGTGACACGAACTTGTAATTGTTTATCTATGTTTAAAACAAAAGTTAAGAACCACCTAGCCGATTGCGGTTGGAGAATTAGTACAAGTGCGATTGTATATTTATATTATTTATGTAATTATTTAGTTTGTCCTTTACATGTTTTAGAATTGTCTTATATACACTTACATGTACCACAGGACCAATAAATTATTGTCATAACAGGAAGTCCTACATAATCGAAAATATTTTAGGTGGATAGTACTGCGTATACTATTTCATATATCGATGGATGGGTACAATAAAAGCAGTCACAGTATTCACAACTTGACGCCTACAATTTACGTAATAACTAATACAGTGTTGGACGAGGGCAATAGACAAGGTTTAGAATTTAGATGCGAGATAACGAACGCCTCATAATACATACACAATATATTAGTCTAGATTACGCGCATAACACCTTAATTGTTGGCACGTTCATGCATCCGTAGTGCGATTTGTACGTCGCTGTATACACTTGTTGTCGCTTGCTGCAGTAACAGCACACGTAGAATTTCTGCCGCGTTCCTGGTTCCCCGTTATTGTATCCTTGACCCTGACCAATTACAGATGGCATAATCTTTGCGTATTACTTCGCATCTCGCACAGAAAATTAAGCTGTCGTTAGTTTCGTTAGCTAGTTACGTACTGCATGGAATGTTATTGTCACATCATCAGATCTGCGATGCCGTTACTGATATATTGACGTGTACAGTTACAATGAAGTTTGAATAGAAAAAGTCATAGAAATGCAATTAAGGAACATATGTTACTGTACGGGAAAAGAATTAGTTTATCTAATATACTAAGTTGATATTCTAACTTAAGTTGATGAGGTAAATGGAAAAAATTCAAAAAATGTTTATGCCCTTGTTATAAGTATTGATATAAACGATATTAGGACTTTTTAGCTTCTTTGGGTCACATTAGAAGTTGTTTTGGGCCACACAAAATATACCTAACATAACATTATGGGCTATTCATATTTTTTTCACTCCATGCTCGCTTGGACCGCATTGATAATTTTGGACCGCGGCTTGAGTATCCCTGTTATGGGTTGAAGATGAAGTCAAACCATATATACACTGCCGTTCAGAGAAGTTCGGTCGGTTGGTAAAAAACATGAAAAGGTTACAGAAACAAACGAAACTAAAAACAAAATGCAATTTTATTGTATGGACAGGTACAAAAGACAACAATAAATAAATAAAAAGTTATTCTGGCCTAATAAACATACTGAACATTATTTTTTTTTTTTCATCGAAAAAACCTCCTTTGCTGTTAATCACCGCTCGAACTATTCTAGGCATTCTTTCGATAAGTTTTGTTAAAATGGATTGTGGAATATTAATCCATTCATGTTTCAGAATATTCCGTAAATCTTCTTGTGAAGTTGAGCATATTTTTCGGATCCTCCTGTCCAGTTCATCCCACAACAACTGTATAGGGTTCAAATCTGGGGTTTGTGGGGGCCATGTCATTACTTTCAGGGTGTGCTGTTCTTCTTGCTCCTTTAGATAGTTCTTACACACTAACGCAGTGTGTTTGGGGTCGTTGTCATGCATGAATGTAAAGTTACGGCCTATTATACGCAATCCTGATGGCACTGTATGATTCTGGAGTATTGCAAAATAATTTTCCTTCCTCATTACACCCTGCACTCTGCATAAATCTCCTGTCCCAGCAAAGGAGAAACATCCCCACACTAACACAGAACTACGCCCTTGCTTCACTGTAGGCACAATGCAGTTTGGGATCACTTTTCGGTTTTAGATCTTCAGACATAAACTCGTCGATTTTGCCCAAAAACCTCAAACTTTGACTCGTCACTCCAAAGCACGTGTTTCCAATCATCTAACGACCAATCTAAATGAGAACGGGCCCACTGTAGCCGTTTTGCTCTATCGCCCCGACGTAATAAGGGTTTTCGAATGGCAATGCATCCATGAAGGTCCGCTTGTTGAAGTCGACGTTTTACCGTACTCGCCGAAACTTGTTTTTCACGGCCGCGATTGACTTCGGCTGCTATTTGTGGCGCTGTTAATGTTCTATTGCGTTTGCTTAATAATACAATTCTCAAATCTTCAGCTTTTGTTGTTTTCCTAGATGCTTCAGGACGAACACGATTTTCTATAGTTTGGTAGGCTTGCCACGTGCCATTTTGAAGTAAATTTTCTTAAAACTTTCGCGCAAAAACGACAGATGCACACCAACACACGTTTAACAGTAAAATGAAGCAAATTTATATCCTTACGCCTGTGATAAATAAACAAGAATGATACTGCGGTATATTTCCTAAATGTATTGTTCTTTAATAATCCTAAAACGACCCGTTTCATAAGATCGGTACTTCCGAGAAATTCTTGGAATGATAATAAAAGGGACTTTATTGTGGTTGTCGCAATATTTTTACTTTACATAATAATTTATGCCCTTAATCCCTTAGAAAAGAGTGTATGCTTAATAGTTTTCTAATTTTATGTATTAATAATTGTATACAGTATGATATAATAGATTTTTATTGTATGACCGAACTTCACTGAACGGCAGTGTACATAACCGTAAACCGATATCACACTTTGAAAGACTAACAGAAATCCAAACACTCGCCCGAAACTACAAAACAGTTGCTTAAAAAACAGTGAACGTGAAACACTGCGATGTTGTTGAATATGTTATGAGGGAAATCAAGAAAATACCGTGTTTAGCGAAATGTGACTATTTTGCTCTTAACTATAATCATTAAACAGAATTACATGAAAATGTCAGATCGCTGACATAAAGTTAATAAAAATATAAGCTATTCTACAGATAGCACATTCAAGGAGTTGTTTATGGTACGTTAGGAACACAATTTAACATATAAGATATGTTATGCTTAGACTTTAGACTGGTAGTGTTTCTGAGAGTGTAGTTGCTGTTACCCCAACTTTCCTTAATTTATTTATGTCGGTTAAGGTTGGTGGATAGTAGAGCAAGCCAAGATATGGACACAATTCTGTTTGTGACTGGAAAACTTGTTTTTTTATTAACTGCTTCTTTGTAACACAGTAGAATGTTCTAACCTTACTTGTTGATTTTATTTCATTGATTTGAACGCCATAACTAAATACTTTAGCCTACAACGATAATTTAAGGAATTTGCCTTTTTGGTTTATTGTAGCCATTTTATTTACATCTAATATTAGATCTAACTGACGCATTCTATAATTTCCATCTTCTTTTCTAAAACAATGGTAATTTTTCATGAATTATTGGACTTTCACAGCTGTTATTGTAACTTATCAATATTTTATATACATCATGTAATCTTTGCAGTACGTTATACCTTTACATCATGGCCAAACATTTTCGCAAATAAATGTGCAATGTGTAAACCACCGTAGTTACTATGTTCTTTCGTGAGTAAAGCAAGCAAGTTTATTCAAATAAAGAATACTTTTATGAATATTAATCAACCAGTTTATTTAATAGATAAAGAGGTATTGTACATTGATGTAATGTTTGTAATACGTTTAAGCGTGTTTCTGTTATTTTTTAATATATTCCCCTAATTTTGTAACCGTAGGGTGTTGTAAGCTCGTGCTACTTCAGGTCAATCCTTATATCGATCGCATTGTTGCTGTTAACAACGCAAATATTATCACTTATTAGGATTTATGATGATACTCCAGGATGCACAAAAATAGGTTACTTCGACGAAATGGTTTAATCAAAATCATCCGAAAGCAATAACAATAAATCGCGTGACCTTTAGCGAAAAATGGGAAAGTAACCAGTCTATTTCGGTATCTGGTCTGACAGAAAGTGTTCATTGTACAGTCACGTAACAAATGTAATTACTTAGCCTCACCAAGCGAACTGGTTTCCAAGCGAATGTATGATATTATTCCAACACATAATGTTACACAGCGATAATAATAAGGAAAATAATACGGAATTCGTATTACCACAATGCATTTAGATTAAAGTAAAGGTATAATGCAATGTAACATCTTTTAAGATCGAAAATATAATCGACGCTACCGTTTACGCACAGTAATTAATTTGGACGGATATCAATTCAGGAATAGGTATGCTAAAGCAGCATTAACTTTAATTAAATGTAATTACATCTAATTATACATGCATGATTCATTTTACGGTAGATACACAGATAAGACAAGTTACTATATAAACAGGAGTTTATATTCAACCAAGGAAGCTGATTCTAATTCCTCCACTCCTACCGCAATTATTAAGATACGTATGCGTTTAACATTTTGGTATAATGAATATTTAAATAACGTGCTACAGTGTATCTAAAATGACAATGAATTCGCTTTTATCGATTTTGAGATATCGGCAAGGAAACCTAGTGGAAAGATTAGGAAGCTGTTTTAATCTCACTTAGGTGCGCAAGTTTTAAAAGTTATTAGAAACTTAAAAGCTCTAAGCAGCATTCTCTTCCTTTCTGAGCAACTTAGAGAAAAAGCTTTAAAATAAAAAATATTGGGAAACATGTCCCTGTACAGTATATTTAAGTATACAAGGTGTTTAATTTCCGCTACCCGCGATACAGGTGTGTACGTACCTGTGTATTTTCAAAAATATATACATATATGTCAACTAAATTCTGCAAGATAGCCATCAAATCGTTACTACGTTTAATTCATGTTATTTCAATTTTGTTTGAAATAGAATCTGTATTTTTTTTTAATCATGATAGCAAGGACTGTTAGGTAGTATGGCAAAGAACTCTAAAGTATCGGCACACTTCGCACCATACAAGTTTAATTTATTAATTAGTGAAGTTGAAAGTGAAGATTGACATATCCTCGATTCAGCTGTCCCGGATTAGTTAATTAAAACTTGTGTGGTGCGGAATGCGCCTATACTTTAGTGTAGTTTGCCAAGCTATTCTCCGATAGGGAACGTTAAAGAAAGTTGACATGAATGGAAGAAAGGCATCCAAAATCGCAGTATTATTTAATTTTACAAGCACTATTGCAGTTTTAGATATTAGGAACCAATATAAATCCATCTCTTTAACGTCCGAATTAATTATATTGATTATAATTTTATTAATAATTCACTAAAGCTCAGAAGTCAAGTTTTTTCGGCCATGCCTGTGTATTACCAGCTATAGGTAACGTAAGTAAATACAACTGTAGCCCATTTTTAGTATACTATATTTATTCTTATTATTGTTGAACACACAAAGCATTGCGTTAACAATCATTTCAATAATCAAATTCGTTCGTGTGTATAGTTTCCTTTTAAACAAGACACTTAGACGTTTGAAATTCACTGCACGCGTATCTGAACGGCTAACTTTGTACTACATTCATTGGTTATGTAACAGCTATGTTTATTACGGTAGGTTATGGTCTTAGCGGCAATTAGTTGTACAGATAAGGAAAACGCCGTTACTGATTTTGCTCAGGCTTTAATTAATAATTCATGACTGGGCCTTGCAGAAGCCTATATCAGTGTGAGTTTATATAGAGGGATAGATACAAAATCTTTGCGTTGCTATGACTATATCAAAATATTAAGTATTTTATTCACTTATCTATTAGAAAAGTCTGTGCTTGGATTAACTTGGTTCAATTTAACAAATCATTTCTAAAAATATATTTTAATTTTCTTTGCAAGGACTTTTTCTAAAAAGGTATTTCCTACTTTTACTTTTTAAATAATTTCCGGATCATATAGCTGATTAATACGCAATCAAGACCAAATGTAAAGTTATTTTATTGCGTTGAAAATTAGTCAGAACACACGTCACGCTTAGAGTTATGCCAACCATTCCAGTATTAATTTATGGTCCGTAAACTGGAAATTAACAGTTAAATAGGTGCGTAGGTATAGAAACAATGCGGATTGTTCAATGTGTCCTACAAATGACGCTATTTATTTTTAAAAATTGCGGCATAAAAGCCACAAATAAATTAGTTGTTTGATTCGATTTATTATTTTAATCTTTATTGGTAAAAAATTAACGGGAAGTATTGATCAAGAGATAATTGTTATCAACAAAATCTACAAATATACCATCACATATACTTTTTTACAATATTTTGCGCAACGTGTGTGATGGGACAAAAATAAACTTGGACGGCTGGCAAACAACAAAGCAGTAAGGCCAGTGTACCCAAGGCTCACTTTCGCACAGGTTTACTGCGTATCGGCCAAGTTTGCTTTTGTGCCATTGTACAATCAGGCGATTCGTGGTCAAATTTATGGAGTGGTCATATAATAACAAAAGAGAATGTATGTTTTACTTTGTCTATATAGACGAACTTCAGAGTAATTCTTCCTTCTTTTGGAATCGTTCGGAAATAAAATGCATACAAACTAATAAAACGCACTTCTTACATTGTACCTTGTAAAAACGTATAAATATACAGGGTGGTAAAAAGCAGAAAAATAAAGTATAAATAATGCTATTGAACTGTCGATAGCATTCATAAAAAATACAAATCGACTTATTAGCCGCTAAGCTTTGTTCTTTAAAAGTACCTGTAGGGGGTGCAGAATTTGAAGAGGAAGTACAGGATCAAAATGTAAGAACATTTTGCGTACATCTCCAATTTAAAAAAAAAATCCATCCGCAATTCGATTTTAGCAACGTAACTTAATGTTTTCGCCGAGCGTGTGATTTATGTTTTGCTACTGGCAAAAGCGTACATACGCCTCAGTCTCTGGTAAATGCATGTTTCATAAATGTAAAATTCCCTGCTCTGATACACATATGCATCATAAATTATTTCAACTTTCTCGCCATTAAGTTAGTTAAGAAAAATCTGGAAGTATGTGTTATAATTAACATACTCGCATATGTATTTCTCTATATCTTGCCGGTTACATTTGTATGTGCGATATCTTGCTATATATCTAACTATTTTGTTTTTTTAATGTAAATATTTTTGCGGTTTGGACAATGTGCGTTGAAAAATATCACAAATAAATTCAATTGTAATCTGGAAGTCGTCTAATTCGTTGGTAAAATGGACTATTCAAGGGTTGCCTATGATATCAAGGGTCTTAGATCATAGAGTTAGTCTTTAAGTTGGGTCTTCGCAAGGCAGTTTGTGCAGAATAAGGAAATTTAATTGAAATATTGGAATTCGATTTATTAGTCGTGTCAAACAATTGCTATGGCGAAAAAAATAGAAACGAATTTGGTACAAATAATACGTCCAGGTAACACATATTTTTTTCTGAACTGATTGAAGTTAAACGGGTACTTAATTAAATCGGCCTGTATTATAATATAAAATTAATTTTTACCGCGCGAAATTTAATAGCTCTTTGACTTCTTTATAAAGATGTTTTCTTGTAGTAATTTACATCTGACGCATTTTCCATTAGCAAGACGTACAATTTCGGTTACCGTTATAAAGTTTTGCTATTTCAGGTTTGCAAAATAAATAAATTTTTATTGATATATCTTTTACAGATGTCCACGGCGGTCAGCACACATACAGGGGCCGGTCCCCTAAGTCTGATGTCATGCGTGAGGGAATCATCACCACCCCAGGACGTAGAAACAGAGTATGAAAACGAGAAAAATGGTACGTAGGTATATAAAAAGTGCATTATCTTGTAATAACCGCTTTGGAAGCTATTCAGAAAAATATTTTACTTGGAGGAGTAATTTTGTTTTGAATACAGAAAAATATATCCTTTACACTTGTTAATGTTAGTAATAACTAGGAACGATCCAACTTAGGGGGCGGCTAAACAAATTGTATTCAAAGAAAATAAGAACCAAAAATATATTTATAGATCAGAACTTATACTTTTGCAGGCCCAATGCTTTAGTTGATTACAATTTTTATACAGGATGAAATGAAAAAAATAGTCTTCGATGGTATTATTCTAAAATTAGTAGGCAACGTTCTCAATAAATGAGGAAGATGGTTATGAAAATTTGTACTTTTTTCATTTTTAATTACTGATATTTAATCAATATCTCCTTTCTAAATAGCGAAATCCGTTGGCTAGTTTTTGATTACTTAATATTAAGAAGTAAAACTCGTGCATTGTCGTCTTCCATCTTTCAAATTTTCCATTGAAACTTTGAAAATAACCCATTGACGTAATTTAAAGATGACACCACTAACGCAACTACTCATTTGTGTATCCTTGTATACGTACAGCAATGTCCATCTCAGATGTTAAAATTCTCACAGAGCTTTCGCTAACACCTGATACAGTTACGTTTTGGTGTGTGTGAAAGGCGTACGAAAGTCCTGGCATTTGAGATGGTTATTGCTGTACACGTAAACATACGTCTTTATTGTTCAATAATGTTATGGTTTGTTTTGGTTCTATCGGTTAGGTTTCTCGGAACACAAAACGGTAAATAGAGTTGCTAATGGCCACGTGACCTTGATCAGCATGAAATCGTGGGCGAAAATAAACAAACTAGATCTATTTAGACCACGTTACTAGGACTTCTTGAAGGTCTGCTTTAAACATGCAATAAATCTCCAATCGGTAAATAGCCAAATACTGGGCATTTTTTCCAATTTTAATCTAAACTTGATATACCGGATGAGCTTTTTCCTATGTTTAGTATAGGGATTTCTGGAAATAAAGAGACAATCAAGTTGGTAGAGAATTGCAGATTTACGAGCTCAAAATTTCAAAATAGTGTTTTTTTAATGGAAACCTGTCTAAAAAAATGCATCTTTTCACCGATTGCAACGATATAATGCTTGACATTCTCCAATTTATACACTGTTCACGTGGTAAACTATGGAATCATTTTGGAATAATGCAAAATGAATTCAAAAAAAAATTGTTCAGAATAGAAGTTCAAATATATTGAATGAAAATAAAATAATTTTCTGTAAAACTACAGCTATTTTACTGCTGCATTCTCGTATTGTACACCAGACATGTTCTACATACATTTACTCAAATAGAAAAGGATTTTGTGGATATTTGAGCGGATCACTTTCTGCGAAATAACGGCTCAAGCAAAGTTCATTTACCATGTACAGTGTTTTAAAGCAGGATACATTATCGACCGTTCTTTTAGACTTACAATGAAACTGATAATTCTGTTACATTTTCCATTGACGTTACGGTATTGTTCCTGGTACTTGTTCGAGTTTCTGGCTCCCTCCACTTCTGATTGTTTACCATACCACATGAACATTATCGCTTTCATAAGGATACGACCGTCACAATATTGCATCCTCCCCTCGACTGCTACGGAACGTTAAAACCTTGATACATTTGCTTCTCTAAACATTTTATTGTTTTGTATACTAGTATGCGGTGCAATATCAAATCTACCGAGAAATTAACAAACAATAAACATGCGCTGTTTGCTGCTTATTACGTTCATCGCTGCGTACATGTGTAAATTTGAATGAACCTATGTATATGCACGCTTATACCATACTACACAATGCTTTATTTTGAGTGCTCTCTGGAATATCGCTTATTTAAGAAATTTCTCGGATCTTCAGTTAATGCACTGAAACGTATACAGAGATTTTTTTCCTCCAAAGCAAAAGTAGATGTTGACGTGGCCGCACGCGGTGAGGTGACGGAGGAAAGATATAATTGTAGCTAAGCTAGCTGAAGTTTTGGAAAACCGTACTAATGCAGGTACAGACACTACAATTAATTTCGCTGTTATCAAAAAGTCGGGGTACCTGTGATTCACCATTTAAGACGACGCATGGTGGATACAACTTCTGGAGCCTTTCTAAAAATAGTTCATTGGGGGTATTCTTCTGGTATCTTCTTTTCTAATACTGCCTTCGGGACTCTTGACTTCTTAAATATAATCATGTCTTCGGAGAGTAAATTTGACAAAAAGCAGTTTGTTTACTGGTTTCTTGTCGAAATCTTTATTTTCACTAGACGATATGTCAAATATTGGCTTTTAAACTGGCACGACCTGAGCAACAAAATCCTGTAATTTTGGTTAGAGTGCGAAGGAGTGAAAGAGAGGGGAACATGCAGATAGGCCGTAGCTTGTCGTGAACAGACGAATGCTGATTCATAGTCAAAACAAAATATATGTATCTAGCTCTTGTATTTACCGTTGTAGACTCTACGTTTTCCAAATGCTCGAGATTCTACTAAGTAGACTCTATCTTTTATTTATTTCACCCATTAACGAATTGCAAGAGTTTAAAATTTTCAACTGAACAGAACTCATTTAAACGATCTCATAAAATAAGCACAGTGCAAAGTGCGCAAGAAGCGGCCTATATTGAGGACCGCTCCAAAATACGATTTCAGAAGTACTTTACTCTTTAGGAGCATAGGCACTACCCATTTATCGGAATTTGATTCAAAAGACATAGAAGAGATAAAATGTTAGTTAACAATATATTCTTAGCTCTGTGTACTTGTAAGATTCTTAACACTTTTCTAAGCAGTTTTTTACACATCACCGTGTACATGCTTAAATCATGCACATAATAAAATCAATCAACGTGTGGGTAGCGGAGGGTATCTTGAACATTTACGATATCGTAAAGCGGAGATGTAAGCACACAGCGGACGTAATTAAACACTTAATTAACTAATTCGACGAGTAAAAGATAAAGATCATTAATTTAAGATAATTCATGCGCATTTCATTGAATAACTATATAAGAGCGGGTTCTTCGCTACCTTATAATATTCTCCAGTAAAAACAAGCGAAGCTTAGTAATAAGTCCTGAAATATTATTTGGATGCTGTATATTCATCTATATGTATGAAAATAAACCAGAATGTGTGTCATCCGAACGTTAGTCACAAAGAAGATGCCACTCCTGGAATTTGGACAATTATTTAATGTATACGTTCGCCAAACCTTGGTTTTAATTATGTATCAAACGAAAACATAATAGTTCTATTGCTTTCAATTTAAAACTAAGTGATACATTTTTTGCTATATATGTATACAGCATGTTTCGCGAACATAAAAGAGTGTAGTTACTGTCTTAAAAAATCGCTTTAATCCGAATTAAAAAATTCAAGTAGGTTTTACAAAATCAAAATAGACCTGACGTTATTATTTGTTTTTAAATTTTATAACTCTTGCCAAGGAACAAAAAAATTAGGTCGGAATTTGTGTCGCACAGTAGTGATAATACGGACGCGATTCTGAACGAATCTTAATTTTGTCTCATTTTACTACGTAATACCAGTTTTTGAGTTTGCTGAAGAAAGAAGAAATATAAAGAAGGCTTACATTTTTTCTTTGTTCCTTCAATTCCAATACTACAATGTTTCAGCTATTTCATCCCGTGCATCAGCTTTTTTATTTTGTTATAATGCTGGTAATGTTTGGGATTCCATAACAGGTTATGTCTTGAATATTCCTGAATAAGGTGCAATAATTCCTCATTGCTCCGTTCCATATTGGAAGCTATGGCGCTCTGCATGAACAAGCCTTTAATCACACACTCGTGGCTTCGGCAGTACAACACGCAAGACAAATCTTCACGCAATAAAATATCAGACCAGATATAAATTTGCCTCGCAAGTATTCTCGCCGAATTTCAAAATACACCGCACAACGGAAATTTTTATTGATGCGGATCCGCGTTAACCAGTTGTGCAAATCAATGTGAAAGGAAAAAACTATGTAGATATAACCATATTTTTACACTTGTATCACTACGTTCGTTCAATCATTACTGTATGGATGAGAAAGTTTGAAGTCAAAAATTTGCGCAATACCTGATAGTAACAACTTCTTCACAATTACTGTTGAAATAATAGTGATAAAGCAGATATTAGTTTATTGGTCCTGCAATAAATTGCTTAGATTTGGCTATTACTAGATGAATCAGCAAAGATTACGGTCGTGAAAGCCTACACTCAATTATTAGATGAATCATAATTTTTTGTTATTATAGAAAACAAGGAAGCCGCTTATTCTACATATCTTAATAGCTACACGCAAATAATATGATGACAATAGTTGCTTCAATTCTTATTTCCATATATTTTTTTGTACTTATGATCTCGACAAAACACATGTACGCCAAGGATGAATCATTGAAATACATAATGACGGGCAGTTTGCCAAAATTTCAGGATATCTCTTCCCATTACTAATAGTTTATTTCTTAGAGGAAGCGTTTCGCCTTATTATTCGAAAGCACATTAATAAGATGTAATAAACATTTTGTTTAATTTATTTTATGAAGAGCCCTTATAATTTCTGAAAATTGTGTGTACATAAATTAATGTAATAAGGTTTTGTTTGTCCGATCTAACAATTTTCAAGTTATCATGTAAAATGAAAATCGGGATAATGTATGTAGAAGAATTTATATTTGATTAAATACCACACCTAACTTTAAGAAAATATTTTGGTAAGTGCAAATACCATTCAAAGAAGTGATTCACTCGTTGCTCCTCCATAGATATCTCTTTATTAAAATACTTAAATTTTTTTCATTTTTTTACACTACTCGTATATGTTAACCGGTGATTTATGCAACCAACTACACATTCTTGTGTATAGTGTGTCATGGCGATATACTCTATTGTTAACTATTTTCAGAAATAATTTGCTCTTCTTAACCAATTCGTTGCTATCCTCATAAATAGAATATTATTGTTGCTAGAAAAACCTTGTTATTATAATAAATTACTGGATATGTAAATATCTTATTTAGATTTGAACTTAAATCCAATAAACTGGATGATCTAAATTAAACCCACCATTGGTAACTTCTTTATTTTTGAAGCTAGGTAATCGGTTAAATTAGGAGGTATTTGTCAATTTCTTTTCCTATTTTAAGATAAATAATAGAAAATGAATGAGTTGGTCATCTATTTGTTCAGACGATTATCGAAGCCTAACCAAATCCATCAACTAAATGTTTCTTGCCTCAAGATTAGACCCAGATAGTATTGGTTATTCACAAACAGATGTAACGAAAGCTTAATTCCTTTCTAATGAATGGCCTGTTTTTATATAGTCAACATCATTTTCATCAGTAGCGGCATTGCTTAAGTTATCGATATCTTTTCTAAAGTTAATGGAATCCTTAAGTTTATTAATGTGATACACTTCAACCAAGCTGAAATGTTGATGATTCTATGCTTTAAAGCGAAAACGAAATTGATTTTGTGCTTTTGCTCTCTTTCCACTGTATGGAAACTGAGCATACCTTTGATTTGACAACGTTCGTATCTTGGACGTTAAACATAATTATTTTAAAAGAAATTTCTTTGAAATGTGTTACATTACCAAACTTAAAGACTCCATTAACTTTAGAAAAGACATCGATAACATAAGTGTTATCTATTCTGATCTTATCGAACAGAAACAATTTTGTTTTTTTTCTCTTCTCTAATCTTATTGATACTTATTATATATATATATATATATATATACATTATATTTTTCTAAATTTCTATATATTATTATTTTAATTTTATTCTAAACGGAGCAGCACAATGCACAGACGAAGATGTATTTCTATGAAAGACTATTTACGTTGGTTTACTTGGACGAGGGCCGAGAGACTGTATAATTACGTTATACCCAATTTCAATCTATTTAGCTTTTTCTTTATTTGTTTTTGTTTTGCGGTGATATAATACAGCAACAACATAATTACCGTAATGGTTTCCGAAGCAATCAACAGTATTTACGTGTGTATAAGTATCTATATATTCTCAACAAATATGTAATGGCGTTATCTCGTTGATAAAAATTAGTGTGTAGGTACCTCTATAACATCATACCCATATACCCTAATTTAACATCGATAATATATCAATATGAAATGCAATAAAGATAAGTACAGTTAGTGTTCCCAGATTATGACAAGAGAATAGTGCGTTTAATACGTGACGAAAGAAATTTTTTACTAAAGGTGCCTAGTTTAGCTTAAAATTTCGGTTGGTGATGGCTTCTAAGTTCGAGTCACTAATGAAAAAAGCCCAGTCTTTTGACAACATATTTGATCTAGGTAGGAGATTCTGTATCTTACCTGTTTGTTTAACATTTAAGTTTGTGGTGTAAACTATCAGAAAATTTGTTACATCCTTTTTATAATTGCTAAGAATAACTGCAAGCTGAAAATATTTTTTTAGATATTTTTTCTTTATTTTTTTTCAAAAAAATACATTAAAAAGGGTATGTCCGATAATCATAAGAGAGATAAATGAACAACTACTTAATTACTTAACAGTTAGACGAAAAGATTTTATTCATACTTATCTGTAAATATTTACAAGATTTATTTGATTGGTGCTTGCTGAATAGTTTCCTATTTCCCACTTCTACATCATTGTAAAGTTTCTTATTATGAATTTTAAAATAATATTTTTATTTGGAGTTATCGATGGTTTACTGTGAAATAATAAATAAAAACACGGTTATAAGACATTTGACAAATGCTAATCGGGAGATGGGATTAGCAGATGTTTCTAATATTCACGGTATTGTTTTTCAAACATATTTAGGTAAAAAAGATTATTTATTAAAGTAAATTGTTGCTTAAAGATAACTACTAACTAATTTGTATTACATGGCCCTCGTAGTTGGAACTACATGCATGATGTGGTGTAGATTTCACTAGGTGTTGGAATCTTTTACTGAAATGGATTATTATTATTTTGAATTGTTTGTTATTATTTTCAGATATTTTACATTTTAACCTCTTGCACACTCTTCTTAATATCTACCCAAACAGTTCTTAACTCTTAACCGTATAATTCGGACTATTACTATTCACGTATATACCTTTAATGAATTGGCAAACAACACAAAAGGATCGCCACACTTAGTATCACACAAGGTTAATTAATTTATCCGGGACGGCCGTTTCGAGGATGCGTGGAATTCTCATTCTCAATCGGTGACTCTCATTCGATAATATTTCATAATTTACTGTTACTAGCAATATACAGGATATTCAATTAAAAAGAAATTCAAAAAAAAGTATGATAATAATTTTGAAAATTCGAAGAATAGTCAATGGCATAACATTTGAATCATCGCAGCAGTGTGTAAGATGTTTAAGATGTAACCGTTAAAGAAACAGCGTAATTTCGCAAAAATCTCAAATTATCTCAAAAATTAAGGTAAATAAGTATATTAAAGAATATATAATATTGAAGAAATTTGACATGAAATTGCCCGAGAAATGAATTATCTTCTGTCCATGCACGCGATATATATCACGATTCTATCACGGTATACATCATGATTTTAGAGCTTGCCTTATCAGTATATATTCATTATTTTTATTCTAAAAATAAACTCAATTCTTCTGAAAATATCAAATTGTTTAGTATATCTTTTCCTTTTTTTTATCAATATTGTCTGTTTTAATAATATATGTTTCTCTTTATTCTTTTGTTAGAGAACATAAAGCTTTGTTTTGTTAGAAGTCCGTTTAGCACATATTTTTTAACTCAGTGTTATCCTACAAAAATATTTAATTGTGTTTTCTTAGAGAAATCATGATCATAGCAGCAGTATCGTTTTTACAATGACATAGAAAAAACGCGAAAACTTCGTCACTAGTCCCTATCCAAAATTATGTTTTGGACCTAAAACCCCCTTTACACCGGCGCCGTTTTTTTTAAACGCTCTCTATCGCTAATTAACTCTAGACGAATAAATTCGCGCACGCTTATATCAAGTTATAATTTGCAATTTCTACTACTCGTTTTCTTTTTGGAAATGCGTGTGTTTACTTGTACGATACCTACACTGTTATCTCAAGTACTTGCTTAAAAATACCGGCGCAGATAAGATCAAACAAGAGATTTAGTTTACTATTAACATCAAATGTATTTTCTAATATTAAAGATCAATGTCCTGATTTCGTTTGACATTTGGTAAATACCGTCTTTTCACTTGTTACACGTATTGTATAACCGATACGTTAATGTTAGCTACCTCAATTACTAGCGAATTTTGACACACTTCGATAATTAAATTTGTTAAAATACTGATATCAGCATTGCGTCAAATCCATTGTGAAGGCTTGCACAGATAACGTACAACGTATACAGCAATCGAACGATTTTAATTAGGGTGCTAATGAGAGTAGATCTCAAACTGAACTGCGATAAACAAAATAATATTGCTAAGGTGCCACACACAGAAATGAAAACAATAAAACATAAACATCACAATGTGAAACTCATACTTGTTAAAATTGAACCATCAAATTAAAATATAAAAGTACAAAAAAATATGATATCCAAAACAGAAGAAGCAAACTTTGTTTTTAGGCTGTTGTCGCAAGAGAGTTCCACGATGCTGTCTTCCTCAAAGTATTTTGCAAACCAATCAGTGAGCTTAAAGAGGTGTTCATTGAAAAGGGACAGCAAGTCTTGAGAAACAATGACTTTATTAGAGGGCACGTATTTGTGCAATTTATGGAAACAATGTTGACCCCCCGTCCTTATTGATTTTTCTTATCCACAACTTTTTGCCAAACGTCGCAACCAAAGTTTCAAAATGTGGATTCAATGCATTCAGTTATTATTGTATATAGCACAAATACGTTACTTTGTGTGAATTTCTTGACATAGCTCTAAGCTTGCAGAAATAAGTTGCGCCTCACATAATTAGAAAAGACTAGACAGACTCGTGTTTATTCGTCTCATAAGAATGAGTTCGTGTTGACAACTGGTTTCCTCGAGAGTCGACAAAACATGAGTCTGTCTAGTCTCTTCTAATTTTGTGAAGCGTACGGAAAGTGTACTCGTTTCTGCAGGCTTACATAATTTGAATGCATAATATATAGGATGCTCCATTTAAATAAAACAAAGTTGACAGCTATTTCCCGTATTACCGGAAGTGTCAGATTTTCAAAAATATGTTAGTCCAATAGTATATATGGGCTTTAGTGTACTGTCAAGTATTCAGAATTTTCCAATCTCATATATCGATCAATACAGGTACGGTAATTCCAAACTTATGGCCTGCAGTGTACATACGTAACATGTATAAATTTCGTTCCAATAAGCGGGGCAACCACTGCAAAGTGGATGTGAGTCATGCAAGGTTGAACAGTTCAATCAAATAATAGCATCTGCCAACTACAACTAACAATAATGCCGCAGCACCGACGGCATCAACAACAGAGGATCATCTACAAAACGGAAAAGAGATTACAATTCATGCACATAGAGAATGGCTCTCCTACACACAATACTGAACATTGATACATAGCGTCAGAATAACATTGAATACGTACCTATAGACGAATACGTTCAGAAGTAGAGACAATGCTTTAGCTAATAGATCTAGTTGTGTTGACTTTTTTTCATAGAGGAATAGCGGCAACGCACCGGGCCTTACCGATATGAGTCGCGGAAGTTACAGTTTAGGTGCGATAGCACACTCTGGATTAATCTCATACTCTCCCATCATTTAACTACCTACTTTCGCAGAAGTAGTTTGTGCCGTTTTTACTTTAAATCATTAATAGAGGTTGTGGTTTCAAAACAATCGCTTTTAATGTTGCTTAATTTTTTCATCGTGAGTTTTTGGGAACTAAACTAGTGTGGTTTTTATTCTAGTCAGTCAAAAGAAGAAACGCTTTTGGAACAAATGGTTCAGCAAGAGGAAAAACAAGATATCGGAAGATACTTCATCTCCTACCGAAGTGGTTGAACTGCCAAAAGAAAGCCAACGGAGCAGGTCTACTAGTGAATTATCAGAAGCTGAAGAACCCATAAGACGAAGGTAATTTCTTAACTGTCACAAAACATTTTCAAAGCAGTATTTTCCTAAAATGTTGATTTTGGTTAAATAAGTCTTCTTCCGTTTCTGTGTGATTAAGCTTGCAAACTTATTTAAAATATTTTACTGTACTTAAAAAGATCACAAATAACATGGCATTTTCATTTTTTTTATCAATTTTACAATAAATTAAATTCATTTATGTAGATTTCTTTGTAAAAAGAATCTGCGCCATATAATGTTGTTACATGATATCTGATATATTCGATTTTAAATTGTGTTACAGCACTTATAGTTATGTCTACAAAGTTGCTTATTTGCAAGCGTTTGTTTTGCCATATTACATTACTCTGTAAATTGAACGTGCCAAGATCTATATACATACTATAGTTGAATCTGCATACGTTAGAAAATTGGTTTTCCGATCTTTTTCGATAGTAAGAAGGAGAGCTGGAAATATTTCATTTAGGAGTTTCAAGTGTAAGATTAGTTACATTTTTCTCAAAATTAAATACTTGTGGTGTTGCTGTGCGGAAATAAAAAGATAAGCACTTTTCACTATTATTGCCGATATTCTCTCAAAATAATTTCGCTTGTTGATCTTGCTTATTGGCCTGATGCTTGTCAACTGAAGCAAAACGCTTGGTATACTTGCATTTCTAAGCATTCGTATACCTATGAAGATATATAAAGAAAATTCTAAGTTTTTTGTAAAGTAATTTCGAGTACAGCAAATATCAATTATCAAGGATTATTTAAATTAATGTACTTTACATCGAAGGAAAAAATGCATTGATCCAACCAAAATACGAACGTCTAACCAAAAGACTTGTGTTAGATAGAGTTCACCAGTAATTTTTGTTCAACAAACATTTACCGTCGCTTTAAAATACATTTGTTGGATCAAAAGCAGCAGATGTGCTAATCTAACAGTGCGCTTCGCCTAAATTTTAGTAGTTAGTACAACATAATCCTTTGATTGAATTAAGCGTCTCTCTCTTATATCGCTGTAATTTTTTATAAAAAACAATTAATACAAATTAAACTGTTAAGTGAATATTAGATAGTAGGCAATTTAATCACAAAATTCATTAGACTAATACATCTTCAGCTAACAAAATTGATTTTGTTATTTCAACACATTTCTTTCCGTCGGTGTACTCTTTGGGGAAAGCCATATGTATTTAATTTTGTAGTTTCGTGTTGCGATGTGAGGAACGGCATCGAGAGAATTTCAAGCTTAAAAAATTTGATACCAAACAATCATCTAGTTTAAGATAATATTAACAGGAATAATCGCTTTGCTCTGATCGTATTAAACAGGACTTAATAACTAAAGCAAAACAGAAGAGTGTTATTAAATTTTATTAAATTTTAACAAAACAAAAAAACAGTAGCTAATTTCTTATGGAAATGGAATCCCACAAACTCATTGTTTATACACCTTCCATATGTTTTCAGCACCATTAAATTTCAAATAATGCGCTAAAGGTACGTACCTTAATTACAGCGCTGGCAGATGTTTAATGACGTCTATTCTTGTAGCATATCAATTACCAACCAATAAAAACATAGGCAAATAGCCATTTATTGCTAATCATAAATATTCATCTAATTTGCCAAATACATTGTACTACCATATATGATTTTGATATATCTATGCATGAACGATAAATTACATAGTAAACATCTGTCGAATTTTTATCGCTAATGTGCCTTCAGTTATATTAGCTGATAAGGTTTTTCTTTTGAAATATGTATCGCACGATCCACTCCATTAGTACATCGTAGTGGGCACCAATAGCAATTGGCTTTAATAAAATATAATTTTTTTATTCATTAGCGTATATTATAGGTATTTATACTGTTCTTGCAAACCTAATCTGTATATATCCATACTATTATCTACATATGAGTTGGTACCAGTTCTTAAGAAAGTGGTCCAAACTATACGAAAATTATTATTCTATCAGCATTCTTCCAAGTGTTTAAAAACATTTTGAGCAAACAGGCTGGTATCATACTTAAATAAAAAAACGACTGCTATGATGCCTACCCGGCATCATCAGCGTTGCTCCGAGTGCTTCTCTACCTCATATCGCTCTTTGCCTCTCGACTTATATCGCTACCCCTCGAAACAATTAGAAATATATCTTCTAGCGGTGTCTGGTGCCAAGAGGTGCACGCCTATCATCGGGAAAGCAAAGATACAAACCAGGTACGGCTCTCTTATCACTCACCATGTTAATTTTTCATGGCCACTTTTTCCAATCCCTTTTACAAGCGACAACTACATTTGCTTTTGCTATAACGTTTTATTAGAGCGATTATAATTTTCGTAGGAATCATAGTGTGATTAATTTTTAATTTAAGCAATTTGGTGATTTACACATGTCCCCATAAAGGATGTTCCTTTTATGTATGTCTTATTTACGCCAATGTTTTGTTGTCTTCTTTGGAGCGTATCTTAGCATGTAGAATGTGCATTATACTTTTTTTTTATTATATTGCATCTGCACTAATAAAGAACTTCAAGTCGTGTCAACATCGATTCATAAAATGCCTTGAAAGTTTGCGTGCAAGTTTATTTTTAAATGTAAATCTACCGGTTCCATCGATTATTAATATTTGAAAAAGTACGAACCACAGAAATCTGAAAATTCGATGGTTTACTCGCGTCAATAGGATCAATTTATCTAAAATATACATATCTGTATCATATTTCAAACTGAACAAAACTTCTGCAGGTGTGTAAAAACGACGTTACGATAGACACACCAAAATATTTTAGTTGAATTGGACCCACTAACGTTAGTAAACTAAACGTAAAGGTAAACGTAACAAGTAATATTTACTGTGCCAAATAGAATTCCTTTTCAATTTTCAGAAACGGCACACCTATGCATCCGGGTCTAAGCGTATCGCATGATAGTGTTTTTCATTCACCACATTCTGGTTCTGAGATTGAATTGGAAGGCGCGCAAAGTTCATCATCACTCTCAATACATCAACATCACACCGATAGATTACAGGTAAGAAAATCTATAACTTTACTTATTTGTTTAAACTGTAAGACTTGTAAATCTTATTCTTTTCCTTAACTTTGGTACTACTTGCTTTATAGGATTTTCATTTACCTTTAACGCAAGTTCAAGATCAATCTTATGCTTCTAATATAAAGGTAGTCGCAAGTTGTATAAAAGAAATGATTCAGTGTACATAACCGCGTTTGATTAATAACCTCCATTTCATTATCACGCAGGAACTCTTTAAATCTAATTGCCGACTAGTATTACACAAAAGCTTGTCGACACGTGACCAACATAAACAGATTCCTCTAGCTTGTTTGGCGTGCGCTCCTCGTGCCTGTGTATTTATTTGCAATGTTATTGGTAGGAAGTAGTTAGGATCGACTATAAATTCTATTTTTAACTCAACTAAATATTTTATTCATATAAGTATTAGGTTTACTTAATTCAACTAAATGTACATCAACAGTTTTAAAGTTCTCAACTTAAGATATTTTACTTGAAAGGGCAAAATATTCTACGTCACCTTCTTTTTCAACTAAATGAAATAAAGTTGATTAATAAATATTTTAACTAAATAATTTGTTTCATTGAATACGCCAATTTTTTTTGCAAAAAAGCAAACAGTTGATCCAAACAAATTTCCTTTACCGAAATAAAACAGTTATTGTATTTATATGTAACATTTGAAATGGTATATTCCAAACATTTAAGATACAGGTAATTAGCGAGCTATAGTTCAGGAAAATTTGCAAGTATACGACAGTGCGTTTTACAAATATTATTTATACCCTTGTGAAATTCACGCCTTCAATTCTGTTGTGGAATAATAATGAAATAGGAATGTGATTCATATGTTGCCTCACATTCTTTGCGACAGATGTGCCAAGCTTGTTTTATCAAGGGCATTTGTAGAAATGACTTTCTTAACTAAGTCCAAATTACTCTTATGATACTTAATAGGAAATTATATTTAATTATAATCAACATAACAGTATTTTTTGCCGTGACGTCATCATTACCTTCGTCACAGCAGTAAAATATCATACTGTTAGTATCCTTGCTAATTATTTCTTGAAATGTCAGATGTCAATAAATTATTACCAGCTATGCCGCGTCCGTACGTACGCCAGCTGTTATTTCGTCGTCGCCATCGGAAAGTGCAGAAGTAAGTTTTAATTAAAAGCGTAGAACGTTAAAAACGTACAAGTGCGTCCTTACGTCCGTCGCTTCGGTGGTATCTTTGGATTTCGAGACGCCGCAAAGTCGTCCAAACAACGATAAATACCTCTATCAGGCACGTGCTTGTCTTAACGATATTGCACCCGCTACATTTCTCGCTGGCGAACCGGTAATTGATTAGAGAATTCCTTTCTCCATTTCTGTTTCTTCCGCATCGGTTGTAGTAGTGGAATGTAGAATTAAAATTTTCCATAAAATAAACGATTAGCATAAGACAGAATCAACGTGCAAAATTCTAGAACAAAAATTGGATTTTATCTTAATAATCTTTACCAACTTATGTCAGTACCAAGTATTATACAGGTTTCATAAATTCCATTTATTCTGTAAACAAAGGCTTGTTTGCGTTAGTAGCGACTGCCGGTGACGTAAATTAAAGGTCGAGGACAAGGCTTTGATTTCCTCGTGTACATCCGTTGTATATCGTGAACATTGCACTTGACGAAAAGTATACAAGGAAATCGAAGCGCTGTCTTCGACCTCTCGTTTACGTCACTACCAGCCGACATTGGTTTCTCTTGACAGGAATTTGAATATAAACCCACCAGATAATTTACAAACTCTAAATTAAAGGTGTATTTTTGTGTAGATTCTGCACCGTACTTGTAATAGTAAATAAAAATAATAATAATAGTAATGATAATAGAAAACAAAACTGGCCCTTTTCATTAATGCACAATTGTGCACGCTTTCCGGCATTTGTTGCCACCATAAATTAGGTAGTTAATTTAATGGTGTATTGTTATCAAAGAAGTTACACTGATATCTGTAAAGAAAATTTAAGTATTACCCTCATTTATTGTTTCTTTATACATAACTGGTCCTATGAGACGATTTCCCAAAATATCCTTGCAAAACGACACTAATTTGTCTGGGAATCTTTATTGCTCAATAGTGCTCTGTATTTTTGTTAAAGATTCCAGAATTGATAAATGTTGATTCATCTGATCAGATGATTTTGTATAAACCTTTCCATTAACCAATTGCGGTACTCTTCTATGGTTTAAATGTTTTCGATGTGAAGTTCTCCTTATCAGTAGCTGGCACAAATTTAATCCTGAGGCCACGTATTTCTTTAGAAAATACAAGATTTACATATATAAACTTCCCAAAAACTCACTTCCAATTAACCGCCGTTTGTAAAGCTGCTGTTTCTCGATTAAAGCTCTTCCTCAATTATATACCTTTACGTAGCTGCGTGAACAAAATCAAAAGTTTTTGCTTCTTTTTTCATGCTTTCACCTTCCTAAAACGTTAAACTATTTACTTATTGTATACTCAGCAATAATTGCTACCTAGCAATAATAAGTAAATTAAATTAGTACAATGATTCTACAATAGAAATTGTCCATCGATGTGTTGTTTAATTAGGTACATTTATCTTATCTCAAGGGGATGCTTTCTGTAACAGTATGTTAGATAGCATTCTTCCATTCAATCTCTTTATATAAATATCCCAGCATTTTATTCTGTACGAATAACCTTCAATGATAAAATCAAACAAAAGATGTCGTCTTATATCTTTTGTATAAACAAATACCATAGTTTATGGTCTTTATCTCAACGCAAAAACGGGAAGGAAGTTGCTTGATACTATACAATATCGACTTTTAACATAAAGCTTATTATAACAATATGTTTTCTACGGCGTACACTTTTTTTAATTGCAACTATACAGAGTGAGCTGATCAAAATTTGAGATGTATATATAATTATATAATAATTACCAGTACAGTTATTTTTAAAACACAGCACATTCCTCTCGAGATGCCTGTGTTTTAGAAGCATGCAATTTATAATAACAATAATATTTTTTATTAGTGCTATTACACAATAATAGTGCTTACACAAGTCACACAAACGAAAGAAAAATGGCATAAATTTAAATGTACAAACATTATGCATAATAGCTTTGATATATTACGCAAGGCACTATCCATTATAAAACAAACTGTGCCAACTGGTGGAATCAGTAAACATACTTTTTAAAGAATGCGAGGATCCCAAAAAATGAAAAATCTTGCAAGAATTAGTAAATAAAAAGGAAGAACAATATAGAAGAGAATATGTAATTCAAAGAAATATAACCCTTGCTATATACAAAGAAAAAAAAACGATTGGTTAAATAAGAGAATAACAGATAGGTAAGAACGTAAATAAAATCTAAAACAATTCTATAAAGGGATAAAGCACCAAAGCATTACATCAAAAGGAAGAAACAAGAGGTATGAAAAGCCAGAATGGCAAAAGCTTGTTGCATGAATAAGGAAAAAATATAGCAAATTAATATGACGAAATAATAACAGAAGAAGAAGATGAAGAGGAATACCCGAGGGAAAATGAAGTCGAGGAGTAGATAAAAACACCGCGGAATAGGAAAGCGCCTGGAGAAGGTGGAATAGAGGCGGGGCTATTAAAATATGGAGAAGAACATAAAAAGAAATCTATCAACTAATTTCTGTCATACATTCTATGGATGTATGACAGGTGGTTGAAGCGTCATGATATAACGTGACAATTGTAAACTGTTAGATTAACTGGACTGAATGCGCTTACAAGAATCGTAAGCACCGCTGGAAGCTTAATAATTACAGTTAATTATATTTTTGACCTCCTTTTTTGATCAATACAATCTGTTACTTTATAAATATCGAAGCACAACATACTTTCGTTTATAAATAAAAGGTGGATACATACACTCAAGATTTCTACATACGTACGTCGTTGATTGTAGCTTCAGCTTGATGAATCATCTGCGGTGTTGATAGTCAAAGCATGAGGTAATGGAGCGAAATGAAGTAGAATTAGGGAGTAATCGTAACTGCGGTTTCTCTTTATCGCAAGGTATATTTATTTTACAAAAGTTAATCGGTTTTATCAGTAATGTTGCATATGTATGCGTAATATAAAGGCAGATTTCATAAAATCTAATTTAATCAATATATTTGGCGAATATGACAGATAACTGTTTGATTTTTTGTTAATAAAAAAATACTTTATAGAGCTTCACTTAAAACGATTAAATAATCCATAACTTGTTTAGGGAATGTTCAAGTAAATATCAACCGGAACGAAAGTTTTGGCACGTTCTTAAAAAAAATCTTAGGAAAACTTTAATTAATTCAATTCGTTACATATTAACTAACAAGGGTGAATGTAATCTAGAGAGCATTCAATGATTCGAACTGTTCAATTTGACCTAATGCTGTCCTGACGCCTCGCTCGAGGTGTTGGTATGATTCAGCCTCAATTTTTCTATCTTAGTTAATAAAACCCAAAATTTTTCAATACGGTTTTCAGCAAGGTGCAAACCCTTGGCCGCAGTCTGCATGGCTGATCACGTTTCGGTGGGTTTTGACAAGCAATAGTTTAATCACATTCTCGAATTTTACGATATAGTTCGGAAAATATTTTCGTCAAAAATCAAGCGTACAATTTGCCGTTTAAAGATAATATTACGTAGGAGATTGATGAATATGCACTTATAAGCACGCTCTACTAGATTGCATAATCTGAGTGGAAAGTACCAGTTGTACCTGTGTAGCTAGTGTTACCTATACTACAATCATTTAAACTTACTTTCTTTGTTTATAAACAACAATGCTCTAATCATCATCCAAATCGCATTTATCAATGGAAATATATTAATCACCATTGCTTACTACATCAAGATGTGATTCAAGCTTTTTAACATTCCATCCACCTATCCACCTACCCTCTTCATAACCAGAAAAATGTTACAACATCCAAACATAACTGTGTACTAGTACCTAGTGTACATGATGTTTCCATATAGTGGTCGTCAATCTCTACGTCGCCAGTTGCCTTCAAAATACCACCACTTCGACGGCCTTACGGTTAAACTAGATGAGGAGAACGCAAAGTTGCCAGACAAGTTAAAAGAGAGCGTACAGTCCGGCCAGTGCAGCGCAAGTCGTGTAATACTTTCGTTCGGTTATTCGCGTTCTTCCAAGTTTATTATGCGTTAAGGAAAAATATATGGTTGGCAGCCATGCTTCTGTTTCCCAATATTAATATACTCACATAAGGAATAATTTGTAATACATTTAAAGACAGTGCGGAAAAGTAAAAGCGCGGAAGCAAATTTTAAAGTTGAAACAAACTAACTAAATATGATGTTATTACATTCTCTTCTTAGAAGAATAGATTAAATAATCAGGGAATTCAAATATCTCATAGAAAATGATAAGAATTAAACTTATTCGCTCTCACATCAAGCACAAGGATGGCATTCCATTTCCAGGTTGCGGTCTGACACATACTTGACACGGAAGATTTTAAGAGCTTTGTAAAAGTACAAAACTATGGACAGTTCAAAATAATATCTGTGATATTTAACTAAAAATATTATTATTGCCATCGGCTGTGTAATTCATTGCTCGTGTTGTGTTGTGTTTTTCTCGGGTGATCTGTTCATTCTTTGTTGTGTATCTGAAGTATTTTGTCGTTCTATTATGAATTTGTGGAAAAAGAAAAACAGGGATAACCATAATAATACAAGGCAGCAGCCTTCAAGAAATATGTTTTGTAGATTATGGGTAAGTCGAAGTTGTAATTGTAATATTATTAATCCATAACGAAGTTGAAGTGAACGTTTTCACGAATTATTGTCATTCTTTGGAAAACATAAACTACTTTGTGTTTTTATTCATAATCGCTTATCAAGTCAGTAGGTATGTAGATTGCGACAACCAAAATGGCAATGTGGCATTCAAAATCCGAAATATATTTGCGCCTAATTTATGATTTTTCAGAACCGGTAACATACGAAATTCATTCGAAGAAGTATTTTATGAAATTAACGTTAACCATAGTTGTTCTGACCTGGTAGAAAATATTTGCTAATATTTTTGTATCAGTGGATTTTGAGTGATTGTAATTGTTTTTTAATTATAGAACTTTCCATAAATATAACATGGAAAAAATATTGAAGGATACATTTAGAACTTGTTTTAACTTAACATAAGTTCGTGGAGCGTCTACAAATAATAAATTACTCATCATTGCACACTACCATAATTGACAACCATATTAGGTACTCCCGTTGTAAACCCGACGGTTCACGACAATTAGAATTAATCCCTTACGTTAAATATTATATTCCAGTTTCAATATGTAAACTGGTCCGTTTATAATCCTCATTAACGGGAGTGCTTCGGGGAATCCCAGAATATCTAAATTGCCTTTTAAATGTTGAAATCGAACAATTCAAAGAAACGGACATGCTAACCAGACGGACGTACTAACAAGGACCTTGTACCAGGACCGTTCACTTTTTAAGCTGTTATTTGCAATTAATTAAGTCCTTTAACGAAAGAAGGTTATAATTTGAAATATTACTTATCTCAAAGCGTAATTTCCATCGACTTCTTAATTCAACAAGCAGATGCGCCAAAAATATGTGAATTTTCCACACGAACTTCAGTGATTAGTGATAACTTAAAACATGTAAGGAGTACCACTAATTCCCGCTTCTTTGTTAGTTATATTAATAATAAATACTTTAAGTGGACTAGATATAAATGTGGAATACATTAAGGACGATCCAGAAAAAAAGGTTGCATTTTTTATTATTTTGTACGCGCCTCACTGTGTTAAATGCTCTCGCCACGTCCAAAAAGACAGCGCCAACTGTCTCCCCCAGCTCAAAGGCGTCTCGAATTTGCATCGGAAAGATGAAGTAATTGAAATTCGGTTAATAAACTCGATCTGAATACAAATTGCTCATTCGAAAACGCATTAGAACTTGGTCTAATAATAATCGTTTATTTTCCCCAAGGAGATAGCGTCTTCAAGACAAAATGATACGTATTACATTGGACAACTATATTTTATACATACACATATACCATTAAAGGAGTACAATAACGCAAGTACAAAGACATACTGCATAGCAAAGCAAGGTGCAATTCATTCAACCTCTAATAAGCATCTACTGACTTACACCTTCAATACCGTATATATACAATCTGAAAAGCTTTATGTATATAACATTGTTAGTACGTAGACATGATATATTCTATATAGTGGTTACCGCAATATATTTGTATTTCTACCAGCCCAGTATAACCGGGGATTCCGCTAGTTTTTTTTAGTTTATACGTGACCTGAACTGTAATAATGCGATGTTAACTAAGATGGACATTTTATTATTTCAAAAATCGTTGATTTAATTTTGCAAGCATTTCTGTCTCATCTAGTTCTGAAATTAGGAACACAAGGTTTACTAGTGCTATATTGATCTGTACAATATTTGCGGCATTTCATAAACTAAAAAAGTTTTCATGTTTATTGGTCGGTCAAAATTACATGTCTGCTTAGATCATCCGGGTTGCTATCTTGAATTAAAGTGTTATAATCGGCCTACCAATAGTGCACAAATTACGTTGATTCTAAATGTACGGTAATATAGAAAGCAAAGTATTAGAAGTTTGGTCTTACGTAAATATCAACTACAATTAATACATTACAAGATCATTACGAAAGGCTAGACGAATAATGATAATTAACGAAGACAGTCACCCTACAAAAACAAGTTATTTTGTGCACAAACATGCACAAAGCTAGTTTAGTAAAGTTATGTATTCTTTTTGTTTGCTGTTCGAAATGCGTCGAAGAGAAACTACATACAAATGTTAATGTTAATATAATTAAGCGTACTTACTCAAATACCTTGGTATTTTTTTTAATCTCTTGGACAATTGGATGACGACGTGAAGGGCAGGGCGCGGCTAGTGATTTGATTCCCTCTTGTATTTTCCTTGCATATTGTATTATGCAACGGAGATATACGAGGAAATCGAAAATAATACGTACACTGAATAATCAAAAGAAGCATTTTTTTAAGTCGCGAGCGTGCTGTTGTGTAGCAAATAGAACGCCCTCTGGCGAATATAACAACTCCTTTGGTGCTTGTTACACGACATATATAAGCCACTAATTTTTAAATCAATTAAGAACTAATATTTTATGCATTACTACTAACTAGTTCCACCTTTTAATTAACTATCCATAAAGCGTAGTCATTTGGTAGAGTATGGTACTGCTGCCAACAAGCGTGTAACGCTTTTTAAGTAGAAGCCTTTCGAAGTGTTCATTAATTGCGAATAATTGCCCAGGTATTCTCTAAGTATAGGGAAATGTAACATATTTGATGAAGAATTTAATATTAATTGCTGAAATCAAATGTTTTATAAAAATTGATGAATTAAATGTACGTTACTGAACAGATGTGCCGATATTAGTTCCCCCGAACAAGATAGGCCTGAAAATTTACAATTTTTGAATCTGCTGAGTTTCTGATATACGGCTAACGTAAGCTCATCGAGCGACATCCTGTATATAAAAATGTAAAAAAAAGAATATTGAATAAAAGTAAACAACACATAAGTATCGGCAATATATATTACTATATAATAAGTTAAACTTGTATGGTGCGGAGGTTGCTGATACTTATGTACACTGCCGTTCAGAGAAGTTCGGTCGGTTGGTAAAAAACATGAAAAGGTTACAGAAACAAACGAAACTAAAAACAAAATGCAATTTTATTGTATGTACAGGTAAAAAAGGCAAAAATAAATAAATAAAAAGTTATTCTGGCCTAATATAACATACTGAACATTATATTTTTCTTTCATCGAAAAAACCTCCTTTGCTGTTAATCACCGCTCGAACTATTCTAGGCATTCTTTCGATAAGTTTTGTTAAAACGGATTGTGGAATATTAATCCATTCATGTTGCAGAATATTTCGTAAATGTTCTTGTGAAGTTGGGCATATTTTTCGGATCCTCCTGTCCAGTTCATCCCACAACAACTCTGTAGGGTTCAAATCTGGGGTTTATGGGGAGCATGTCATTACTTTCATGGTGTGCTGTTCTTCTTGCTCCTTTAGATAGTTCTTACACACTAACGCAGTGTGTTGTGGGTCGTTGTCATGCATGAATTAAAGTTACGGCCTATTATACGCAATCCTGGTGGCACTGCATGATTTTGGAGTATTGCAAAATAATTTTCCTTCCTCATTACACCCTGCACTCTGCATAAATCTCCCGTCCCAGCAAAGGAGAAACATCCCCACACTAACACAGAACTACAACCTTGCTTCACTGTAGGCACAATGCAGTTCGGGATCACTCTTCGGTTTTAGATCTTCGGACATAAACTCGTCGATTTTGGCCAAAAACCTCAAACTTTGACTCGTCACTCCAAAGCACGTGTTTCCAATCATCTAACGACCAATCTAGATGAGAACGGGCCCACTGTAGCCGTTTTGCTCTGTCGCTCCGACGTAATAAGGGTTTTCGAATGGCAATGCGTCCATGAAGGTCCGCTTGTTGAAGTCGACGTTTTACCGTACTCGCCGAAACTTGTTCTTCACGGCCGCGATTGACTTCGGCTGGTATTTGTGGCGCTGTTAATTTTCTATTGGGTTTGCTTAATAATACAATTCTCAAATTTTCAGCTTCTGTTGTTTTTCCAGATGCTCCAGGACGAACACGATTTTCTATAGTTCCAGTTGTCCGATATCGCTTTATGATGTCATTTACTGTTGAACTTCTCGTATTTATTTTTTCAGCAATTTGTCGCCCCGAATATCCTTCTTCAAACAGCGTAATAATGCGTGAACGTTTTTCTACACTGGTAGGCTTGCCACGTGCCATTTTGAAGTAAATTTTCTTAAAACTTTCGCGCAAAAACGACAGATGCAGACCAACACACGTTTAACAGTAAAACAAAGCAAATTTATATCTTTACACCTGTGATAAATAAACAAGAATGATACCGCGGTATATTTCCTAAATGTATTGTTCGTTAATAATCCCCAAACGACCCGTTTCAAAAGATCGGTACTTGATAATAAAAGGGACTCTATTGTGGTTGTCGCAATATTTCTACTTTACATAATAATTTATGGCTTTAATCCCTTAGAAAAGAGTGTTGTTTACCATACTACGCCACAGTCCTTGCTATCATCATTGAATAAAAGTGTTCAAAAATAACGGGCCTCTCAATATAGAAGAAGTGCAAGAATAAAGATCCACAGAATGTGTACGTGTCTATAAATCATGTTGTTTTATGTACATACATACATATATGCCAGCGTTTTACTTTACAATTAAACATACACGTACATTTAAAACAACATTGTTAACAATTGCATTTACAATACTTCAACAAGTAAAAGTTTATTTTATACAGATATACGTATGTGTATCATTTTTTGTATAACTGGTTACAATGTATGGTACGAAGTACATAATTAAGAAGTTATAATTACGCATACTTCTTTCTGTAATGCTTAGGCGAGTTGGACTCGTTGTCGTAAAGGTTGTAATTATACGCTACAAATGAATTAGAACAACAGAATTTTCACACATGTTACAAAAGATTACGTAGAACAAAATTATTTTTTATTGCATCGCAGGTCTACATAACTTTCAAAACACAATTATCGTTATGTAAATGTAAACAGGATTGTTATACAATTCTGGCGAATGAACTTAAATTTGCCTTATTAAATTATCGCCGTAATGCGAGAATTTGGATACATAAAAGATAAACAAGCAAAATATTGGAAGTAAGACTATACAAATGTCCAAATTTTAGCATTACAGCAAGATGATCTGAATGAATGGGCCACTTTCTTCCTGGTTATTGGTTCTCCGATATCAGTTAAATTGGCACAATAGAAAAACGGTTGAATAAAGTATTTAATAAAACACCGTGTATATTTTTTAAGATTTGCAGTTTTGGACAAAAGAGCTGGTCTTCTGCAGTGTATATTAAAACAGCTACGTTTCTAATAAAGTTATACGCTTATAGTCTGATATTTAATAAGTTTTGAAAAACATCGGTAAGTGCTATTAATAATTTAAATACGTATATGGGCCTATTACGTCTAGCATATTCACTGTAACGTTAATAGGATCATCGTACCAAGAATATATAATTTATTAAACAAGAACGAATTTAATTTTTTAGTCTGGAATAAAATAACCAGCCGTTGTCTATTCTTATTAACATGATTGAAGATACGAAGTTGCTAACTTAAATGTACACACTCCTTTTTTGAGGAATGAATCCATAGACCGTGAATTCGTAGAATTGTCAGTATGATTATTTGCGAACAACGCCTTTTATAGAAGGAAACAACAAAAACGTAATATCTAATGTACACACAGCAAGCGTAACAACATTACGCACATATGTAAATAAATATGAAGTCGATATTCCAATGTCAGTACATAACCGCAGCGATAAGTGTATGAAAGAGAAGTGCGATAAGATTGACATTTCTGAATCCGTGGTGGTTATTGTACTCGTGAAAAGTTAAATTGTAGCAGAAATTATATGTTGTTTGAAGGTTAGCCTGTATACATATTAAGAGTGATTCATAGAAAACAAGATTTCGTGCAAGAGCATGATGACTATACACTGTGACCAGTGCAAAAAAAAAAAAACGAGTAGTGTGAAGAATAAACAAATTTATTAGGTATTACCATAGTTACCTATTAAACAGAACTTTCTGTTTATTTTCTTGAATTGCATCTATTTCTACCATAAAGTACCACAATTTTCTAACAAGTTCATGGTTTTAATGTTATATAAATTTCCCCGGCACATTTTGTGATTTCATTTAATTATTTAATTAAGACGTCCAAGAGGTTATCTGTCCCACACATCTCATCTAGCGACTTCAGTTTGTTCACCTATCGCAAGTAAAGGCCTGTAGTAGTAGGAAGCTTGAATTCTAAAAGAAAATTCCTTTTTTGGCCTATTACCTTTGGAGCGTGAGTGGTAGAAGGTTATAAGTAAAGTTCGCCACTTTCCGCGCGCTTCACAGGCGTCGGTATGGGTGTGATCGTTCAGGTGTGTGATTCCTAATATATGCATAAGCGATCTCATTGCGAAAAATTCAAATTTTGATTTTATGTTGGAATTTATTAAAAATTCAAAAATTATCAATTTCGCGTTAAAATCATCTGATGGTATCTAGGGATGATGTTTTTTACTTAAACAAACTTAAAAAAAAAATCAAAATTTAAACTCAAACATTTTTATTAGGGTGATACAAATGAAACGACTTCGTACATTGCGCTAATTGTATTGTAATGTAACTACCGAAACCTCTACCACCCACAGATTTCTTTTTCATTCCTATTAGAAAATTCCTTTCTTTGCTTTCTACCGTACCGGACATCTTTCCAGTTTTCCTTATATGCATTCTATGGCATTTTAAATATTTATTATGGCGTTTTCGCTAAATTTGTGGGATTGATTTGTTTGGCTTAGTACGTCACTTAGTTAGGCCCATACCAGCTCTATTGGGTCAAATAGTGAATAATATGGTACAATACTCCTTGACATAACCTTTCGCCCTCATCACACCTTTGTTTTTTCAAGCAATGGTCTTCATAATACCAATCATTTGCTTCTTAAAATTTTTCAATATCTTTCTTATTATCGGGGGTGAGCTGTCACGAATGATGCAGATCGTTGTCATTACCTTAAAACCAATGTTCAAATAATGTTGATGGTCCAAATTGTTGGTTCAAAATGTACGTGACGAGATTCGTTTAATTTTTCCGGCAATGTTGAAAAATGTCCAAGAAGCAATAATTTCTCAGCTTCGAAGATGTTATGATGTAGATGGGCGATAGTTTGAGCATTTGCTTTAAGAAGTATTTCAGTTATTTTCCAACTTACTTCTTAGTTAAACTATAATTTGTTTTCTTCTGTTTTATTTAATTTATGCACTTACAAACCATTCGTAATAAACCTGGATATGAAGGAGGATTCTTGAAAAGCTTATTTAATCTTCTATCCAAATCCGTAAAAATATTTATAGGGTGTTATATTTCATATCCTAGCCTAGCAGACGTTTCCGCTCAAACCGGACGTGGTACCAAGTATTAGTGTAGGTCAAAGAATGGAAAACCAAAATTATAAATTGAAAGAGCAGAGTTCGGTAAAAATTGCTAGGATTTATTCATTTTCTTAATCTGAATGTGTCTTGATTAAATATCTGTGTGCAGAGAGATTGGTAATATGTAATACGTGACGAAACTGGCGTAACTTTGAGTTTATGTTTAAAGGAAATGTTTGAATAAAATGACGTGATATGCATTTTTTTCCGCTATGAATAGCAAAAAGATTCTATGAACTTTTCAATCTTGCTTTATCCAATTTTCTGCTTACATAACGTTATAACCCGTACACACAGCTCCGCAATGCGCTCGTAAGGGTTTCAATTACATTGTTTTCGCAACCTACTCCATAAGGCTTCCAATTCTTTGACGCTAGCTTTTACCTAGGTATTTACATTCACAGTATCCATTTCAATTGGCACGTATGTATGTACATAGGTATATATGTACTTATAGTATGTTCCACTTGTAGCGATATTAAATACTAGGTAATAATACTGGATTTCATTGGTGCAACGCGATCAATACGAAATGTAAAGCATGAAAGTATTCAAGCTGTACTTCATAGAAATTAATGAATTAATCCAACTGAAAGTTATTTCTCATTGTACTCTTGCTATGTAAATACTTGTATGGGTATATATTAGGCTGATTTGTTCAAAACCAATGTTCGGATGATAACGTTTTTCCTCTGAATTGTGGGGTTTATCAATGGTGACTTCGAAATGAATGATTAATGTACTAAATATAGACATATGAAATAGTTCTTGTAAATAGTTAGCAATGAGTAAACCTATTTTCGCAATACCTTTATTATTCAGTGAAAGTCATCAACTGTGTTTATTGATTTTACGTACTTATTAATTTCCTTCCACCCCATTTACAAAAGTCCAATGTATATCCGAATATCGATGTGCGTATTCATTGGTTACCATTCATTATACAAGGTGTTCCTAAAGCAAAGTCTCAAATTTAAAAGAATCAGACAAAACTAATTAAATGTTCGATAAACTGAAACGACTAATAAACCAAGTAAAAATAGGGAAAAATAATACCGGGCATAAGATCGAAAATATAAAATAAATGCATACTATAATAAATAACAAAAGTAACTTAATACTTTCACAATTGAGATTTTCCAATTTGGAAGTAGTTGCCTAGTGCCGAGCTCATTCGATCAATTCGGTGTTATTTCTTAGCCAGCTTTACATAACAACAAAAATGAGTTACAAAAACCCTTATTGGTGGATATCATGATAGAGGTCGATACTCCAGGACCTAACTGTAATTAGAAAGTGTGTATTTGTGTTAAAACTTTACGGAAAATATTTTTTTTCAAGTATTGTTGCATATGGTATTATTGTAAAAGAGTATCACATTAATTAACAATTCAAATTAATACCATTTTATAGCCATCGATAGTTTAAAAACGTCATTGTTGTTGTGGTTAAGATACCGTTAGAAAGATTATTGTGGTTAAGATACTGTTAAGATCCTGTTTTGCTATTAAATAAAATTAGAAATAATCCACTTTTATCTTCTTATTGATAAAAAAAAATATTTCATTTAGTTCTTGAATAAAATACAAATTTGTTAGTTGAAAGAGCTGCTGTCAAATTCAAAAATATTCGAATTTCCCCAATTTCGGAATTTCAATTTTAAGTTGTCAATGGATGCTTTCATTTTATACTAACATTAGAAATTCGAATATGACATCGCAGCTCAAATTTTAAGTTGCGCGATAGTTGGCATTGTCGTGGCAAAGGATGAAGCAACGTTGTAGATTGTTTTTCGACCCTCCAAAGAAGTGCTTGCGACATGTCCAGTACAACGATAGGAACAAGTTTTCTTAGAAGTGATTCGTGAACGATTAACTTTTGTTGGATTCGGTTGATTTGGGAACACTCAAACAGTTGATTATTGCTTAGTTTCCGGCTCACACGAATATATCTAAGTTTCGTTACCTGTTACCATGTTCTGTAATGATTTTGAAGTTCCTCTGCCAAGTTTTTCAATCATTTACTTGCACCAATTGACACGAGCCTGACAAATCCGTTTTACGCCTAAATGTTCATGTAAAGTTGAATGTACTTCATAAATCCTCTTTGCCTCACGATCCTCTTCGATCATATTTCAGTTTTTTTGGAATAACAACGCAGACACGACCACGATGAACATCTGTAAAAAGTATATACTGATGGCAAAAGTTCAACGAAGCGATTTTAGATATTGATGCTGTGTAGACCATCCAACGAAAACCTTCACGTGAATTTTCCAATATACCTTACAGCTTAACAGAACTCACTAGCTTTGGTTCAATTATCCTCTTTAAATTGAAACCAATACTTGTGTTGATTGTACTTCAAAGCATATTATTTATAGATTGACCACAAAATTCGTTTCACACGACAGACGCAAATAGAGTTCCATAAAGACGTCCTTCTTTATTTAAGACAGCACACATTCAAATTTGCATTTTTTTGCATTCTAATGTAGGTTGTCTGAGGATTCATTTTGATCCAATTTAACAGGTTCGACCAATCGTATGTCGTTTAGTAGAACCATATGGAGTGTTGGGTAAACAAAACTGCTTCATCCAACCAATTTTTAGTTTTCTCAACAATTTCTTTCTGAAGTGACAGCCTAATAGTTCGAATACTCCTTACCCCAGGCCTATGTACTTCTTATTATTCGTATTATTTATTGAAAGACTTCCGATTCTCGTGAACTGCTATTAACTAAATTTCTATTATTGAAAAATAATCATAGGCTAGTCTTTGTGTCGCATAATTGCTTAATATATCCACATACTTCTGGGATAAGAGGCATTGAACTCCCCAGTTGGCTCACATTATAATATGTCGCACTCGAGAACATATCGATTAAAATTATGCATGGTCAAAATTATCATATGATGTCAATTCATATAATTCCTTTGAAAAACAATTGCCGAAAAAAACTGGCGCTTTTTTTAATGGATTTATAGTTTGTATGTGTTTCTTTTTCCTAAACCAACCCGCTACTCTAACGCGTGCGATACCGTTTGGACATGCAAAGAATTACGTTTTAAAATGACTTTTGTTACAATAGACATACATATTTATAATTTCTTACTCACTCAATAAACAGGAACTGTAGCATAACATGCTTATAATTCATATTTTCGTTATATAATATCGTAGGATTATGCAATAATATTAAGCTCTACGTATATCTTCCTATCTAGTCTTGGATAAGCGCACTAAACATTGTAATAATATCCATATACATTATTAAATTACCATATGCCAATGACAATTAACGTTTATTCTGTTATTCAATTATACCAAAGTAACTGTAATATAAACCAGAAAGTCTCTTTCACATACGTAAGTCTACATTTACATAGTTAGTAAGATAGCAAATGGCTTACTTTTTAAAATAAAACACTGAAGGAAGTCAACATTAAAGCTCAGTAAACAGCTTATCTATGTATCTAATCTAATGCTCATTTGTATGTACCGTTTGCATGAATAAAGTGTCACTTACTGATGATTAACGTACATAACGAAACGTGATGGTTTTCTTAATAGACTGGCCTCCTAAACGGAAAACGCATTTAATTTCCCTGTGTTTCCCCGCGATTACAACCACAATCTCTTAAAGTTAGTGATTATGAAAGTTATACAAAAAAAAACGCGCACTAAATTTTATCCCGAACAAATATTATAATCAAACGAACTAAATAAGAAATGTTATTTTTTAACAAAGAAATTACAATTTATTACTTTTATTATTATTATCTCGGGGTAAAGTGAATCTAGTATTTTTACTTTTCAACAATAAAAATATTACCAGCTAAAATAAACTAGTTTATTACCTTTAACACGGCATCAACCAACACCTTCCTAGTTAGACATTAGACATAACGTTTTTGGTGTGTAAACTCCAACCAAAAGTAAAGACGTAATGTTTTTTACATGCACATATACACGTGTTTGCTTCTTCCCAAACCTGTTTACGGGTAAAGATTACAAGACGAAAGTATAAAATTAGCATTAATAATTTAATTATTTCTATCTAATTATATTTAATGCATATATACGCTAAATATGTTCATATAAAACACGTGTTAAACGTGTATTTCCTTTTTATTGAAGTAGTACCAACCAAAAAATTGAAATTCCGTGGTCAATTCAAACCGACGCCCAAATCCCTTCCTTTTTGCATGGGGATTCTCTACATCTTTTTATTTTTATATTTGCTTACGAATTTCAAAGTTTTATTATTATAAGGCGTTCACGTCCTCCCAGTTGTTAATTGAATTTCTTTCTAATATTGAACATTTCTTTAGTAACTCTTTTGCGATAATTCGTTTTTGTCGACTCTCTCTCTACTAATTTCCTGAAGCTCATTGAAAGTGACGAACTTTTGTCATTACAATCAATTTTATACATGACATGCATTTTATCCAAATGTTTGATCTCATTGAATTTGGATAGTTATTTTTTATCTTTAAATTTATTTATATTTTGGTGCAAATGTTCTTTTTCTAAGAAGGCATAACATCGATAAACTAAAATATTAGCTATACGTAATTTATGTCTTCGAGGTGCAACTGAAATTTAAATGTCTTCCAGAATGATTTTAAAGGCTTTTAAGAACCAGTCAGTTTGAATATTCTGTTTTTTCTAATTAATTCTAATTAAGCTAATGCTTTCGTCTTTACTTTCATTCTCAATGAAAATGGTGAATTGTAATCGGGGGTGGAAGGAGTTAAAAGCTTCTAATATGTCTTATTGTCTTCTCTAGTGATATTGCCAAAATGCAACGTATCTTTTAAAAAATCTTCCATTACAAGATTCGTAACCACAGCAGAAATGAGTTTTGTTATTAAAGCTTTAGAAATTTCGTCGTAGAAAACCAAGAAAGAGTTTTCACCCAATCATACAAAACATTCCAAATTTAGGAACTTATCAAAAATAAAACAGCAAACATTCAAGTATATTTTCGTAAATACATCGAGATCTACAGACACAGTAACAAGATAAATTAATTTCCGGTCTATGTACAAGCATAATAGAATCAATTAGTCTACTTGGATTTAAAATCGAGCAGTAAGAAACGGTACAAATTGAATTTCAAATTAACAATTAACACTAGAAGCAGCTGTGAAGCCCATCTTAGACAAAATCGTGCACATTAAGGCAGAATTATAAAATAAAACGAGGCAAACGTACGTAATTTAAGTATTATTCAAATCGATGCAGATCTTATATAAGATTGTTGAAATCAGTTACGAGGGAAAACAGTTGTTTGAAATAACAGATTATGTAGTCGAAGACATACATACATATATAATGCGATACGTTATACATGTGTTATAATAACGTAAGCGACATGTTATTTAGTTGTTTTTATATCAAGTAACTGTTCTTGTAATAATTTCAATTAACATGAGTATTTTAATCAACTGTATTTCACTGTCACCTTACATTCAGGATATGCTTGTTTTCTTTAGTATTACGTCCTTCCCATTAATGGAGATTGGGACACTCTACGCTGAACAAAAAGATCCGTAAATACAAAAAAAAAAAGTGTATTAATGTAACAACTTTTTTTTATCCAAATTAGTCCAGCGAATGAGATTATACAGGTACTTTTGTATTTGCACTAATAGTAGAAATACTACTGATAATAATAATAGAAAGATATTACAAAAACATATTGAAGACTTAATTTTCACGTTTAAGAGGTAAATCAGAAGTGATTTTTAAAAATTAAAAAAAAAATTGGAATTTAATATTGAAATTAAAGTTCCAAGATACCATTCTGCCAAAGACGATTGAAGAATATTTTAGAATAAGTATTTTCAATCCCCGCTTGGATTCATTGATAATTGTGTTTCTCCCAACATACAAGAATTGTGTTTTCCATAGTTCGTTTGCACCCGTCTAATATCAAGAAAATGAAGAACGCTGTGAATTCAGATTTCGTTAAAGAAATTGCAGAGATGTAGAATATCGAAAATGTTGAGGCAGAATATTTAACATGGGTGAATATGTTTTTTTCTTTCTTGTTGTAAGGAAGGCTTCTAGCAATGGAAACTTGATTGAGATCGACGATGGAAGAAAATCCATTGTCCAGGTTATGTCTCTTAAGTGCAAAGAAACAAGGTGGAAGGAAATAAAAAATAGAGGAGTCTTTGATCAGAAACAAAAAAAACCTTAAATTTTTGATTACTTAAAGTTTTGTGTAAATAAAAGTATAAAACTATATTATTCAATGAGAGCTATTAAAATATTTATTAAAAATATGTTAAGTGTCTGTTTAGTTGTAGTATACTTAGTATAATTATTGTGTCATATTTAGTGAGCTTTTAAAGCTTTAAATACAGGAACCTAAACATGGAAAGTGTTGCGTTATTACTGTGTGTAAATAGGCAACATTTATACACCTAATGAGTTATTTTTTGCAACTTACTGCATAAGTAGTTATTCTTTTAATACTTTATTTTAGTTTGCCTCTCTTTGAATTTGGCTTAACGTCCCGTGGCATACCTGGAACATGGCTGCCCGGACCGATAATAGGATCAGCTTTCTTTTTTATTTAGGAGATTATTCTGTAGTAATATTATCAAACACCACGTAAATCTTGTAAACATAAAAGCTGGTTGAGTGCGTTTTAATATCAAAAATACAATGTAAACACCTAGTAAATATACTGTTACCAACGTTAAATAAAGTGATTATTTCGGCCGGATGATGTCACAAAAATGAGCGCGTTTCACCTACGTTTGAGAGGAGATATTTGTTTTTTCAATTTTTATGTTTGAAGTAGGAAGCGGTTATCAGTCTGTCAGATATCTATGTCCTTCGTTTCGCATGTACTTTGAAATTATGATAATATTGAGAATTAAAAAGAAATTACCTATTCAAGTTTTTGTACGTTTAAAAAACAACTTATAGCCTACGCTAAAAGCTTCCATATTCTTTTGAGCGGATATTTCTATGTTACCACGTTATTAATAAAGATGAGTCACTAGAACTAATAAATTATTTCTGTGTTCTCTGCCATTCTATTTGAAATCAATACAGAGATCTGTATCTTACTATCCGGTAGCAATAAGAAAAACGCTAATATTTCATTTATTACGCCGCCTCGTATCAATAAGCATTTATACATTGCTAAAATAATGCGGTAGTGCTGAAGAAAAACGCTGTTAGAGAACAGATTGTAGCCGATCCGTTATGTAAGTCCTTAGGTTAAACGAACAGCGATGGTATTGACTTACGTCAGTTACAGTCCCTCGTAATTGAATTAGCGTCAGTATACACATTTTAAAATTATAAATATACATATTTATAATTCTAGTTTGGAGATGCATAATTTACGTGTTGTAATTTTACGACTGGAATTGTGAATACCTAAGATAAAGAAGCATTGCCATATGCTACGTAATTTAAAAATGGTTCAAGTTAATTTTGGAATTTATTTAATGTTTACTTCAAAAAAAGACGTTCACGTAATTGTTTTACTTTACTGCACAATTTAAAAAAAAAATTAGAAATTGTAGTACCGAATAAAGTCCCAATGGTTAACATTTAATAACAAATTTCATAGTAGGGTGTCAAAAATATTATTTAAAAAATCATATTCTAGCACTTACTACCTCAAACAAGCTTATTTAATTTACATTGACGCTTAATTCTTTTGATTAATGAAGAGGAATATTTACTACCAAACATAAACGTAGTAAAACAGTAAGCAGCAAAATTAGATCCTTCAAAACGTTTTCTTGTATTGGAGAAACAATCTTTCGACTACATACGATCAATTCTCTAAGACATCGATTAGGGTAACATACGTCGTGGGTATTTATATATTTTCCCAACTCAAAGGCTTATGGTTACTGAAGAATCCAAATAAACTTTATTACAGAAGTAGTCATACTCGAGATTTACAAAATTACAACGTTCTATGGTGAGGGCAATTCACTTACCAGGGACTGTAAGTCTACGCGACCCGCTTCCAGCGATTTTCATTAATGGCTTCGCGGTAACTGGTTATTCCTATCTGAATCATACCTGCATACTGAAGGTGTACTTGTAGAACTTACGATGTGCGAGATAGCGGTTCCGAAGATGTTGGACAACATGCGTTTATAAATTGACGTAAGATACACGCAAGCAGGATAATGAAACGACGCTTAATTGAATAAGATACGAAGCAAATAGTAGGCTATCTGCGGTAGTAACAGTAAAATAGCACGCTGAAATATAATTTAAAATTTGCGTTAATAGATTGCAAAAATCTTACTGAAGTTACCACCGCAGAGTACTCGTATACCGTTAAATTATGGTTCGTATGTAGAGACGGATTTTTCTTATAAAACTGCAGGAAGAACGCTCATGAAGTATCGTAAAATTAGTTCAATATTGGTTAGAATTAACAAATTATAGCGAATAAATAACAGAAACTGGCTCAGATTATAAATATAATATATAATTCTGCAATTTTTTCCAATTTCTGCAGGATTTTATGAATGTGGTGAATGGTATTGCAAAGGTCCTCAATTTTATTAATTTCAACCTAGCGTAGGTGCCGTTTTTCCGAGATCCGCTTTCTAGCTTTCTTTTCTATTCTACAGATGCCGCGGTGTTTATATCTCCGCGAGATTGCGGGCTACTTAATTATGGAAGCGACTGTCCATCCACTCCAAGCGATTTCGTTCGCGACGTTCCTTGCGTTCCAAATTTTGATGTTAATCGACTGGTCCTCTGTAGGTACCTGGATAAATCTGATTTGGCACTATTAAATTATCATAAAACCTGGGAAATCCAGAGTAAATTCAGATCGAGTCTTAAAAATTGAGTGAGCACGTAAGGCGACGCCCCTGTTATCATTCTTAAGATTCTATTTTTGGATTTTTTCTAATATTTTAAGAGATTGGCGTGTATAATCTTCACGTTAGTGTGGCGGATATGTTGTTGCCAGTGCTGCGATCTGCCAAGTTGTAAACCTACCTATCTTGTATTCTCCAGCCATGATATTTTATTGTCTTTGAGTTGCAAGTCGACCAAGAACGTATGGAATGACGTGAAAAAACCTTCTAGCATCACGTCACTCCTACTGACTTTTTTACATCCGCAGAGCCTGAAAGTTTGTCGACAATCTGGGTGTCTGCGTTTAATTCTGATACCCTTGATTTCATTTTAACCTGTTGCAAGATTACCGCCATTTGCCATTTGCGGCAGTGCTTGCAAGACAACCGGAGCTGGGAATACAGAGACAGAACTTGTAAAAACTGTAAGAATATCGCAAAGTTAATGCATGTTGATCCAAACGGCTCGATAAGATTTGACAACCAATGGAGCAACAGTTCTTTCGTATATATTGCTAAATATTATGGTAACGTCAAACTCGCCAGAAGCTGTCCCTAAATTCAGCAATTTTAATCGCTGAATTTAGGACGTGAATGAAAAGGAAAACTCTTTTTTCTCGAAGTAAACACGAAACCCGCTAGTTCCACATTTGTACATTTTACATTATTTTTTTTATTTCGCGCTATTTGTCCAGGCTTATATGACTAGTCGGTAAATCGTTGTTATAAATACTAAAATGTTTTAATGAAAATTGTAAATATGAACAATTATTTACTATTTTTTAGTTAATATTAACTATATCAAAATAGTTATTTAGTAAAATTTTATGTAATCAAATAGAAAAAATACAAATTGACATCTATTGCATGAGCGTCCTATTTTTCTGAGTATATTTGTTGCATTCTTTCCGGCATAGCTGAACATCCCATTTTTATTCTCTTCTATACTTAGATTCTCCTACCCATTCCAGTTTCTGAGTTAGGTCATTATTAAGAGCGTTGTGCTTAAAAATACTTTAACATTGCCATAAGAAAAAAATACATACGCTTACATGCAGCAAGGAATTCATTCGGTCGTTTTGCTTTTTTCTCACAAGCTATAGAAGTAAAGTTTGTACTTAGTTTAAAACATCGCTGTATAATGTACATGAATTTTAGAATGAAAGTACATACAAATTTGTGATGAGTTGTTTAAAAGTTATGCGGATTAGTATTGATTAGATTGATTTTCCTGAAGAACTTTTAGACATCACTAATCCTTGGTCTTTCTAAGAACAATTACAGACCCTGTTCTTTGAAATTTGCTAATGAAATAAGGGTACGCCTTCATTTTACAGTGGTCTGCTCTCAAACCCATTGTCGTACGAAATCTTCCTAAACCAATAGTGCACTTTCTACCACATTCCTAGTAACATTGTACTGAACTTATTCTTGTTTGCGGTTCAACTTTTTTTGTAAGTTACACACAAGTTAGATACACTAAAATGTTATTGTGGCAACTAGGATTCGATTCCTTAAGTCGATTATTTAAATATACATCTATGTAAAATATCTAATATGCTTAGTGAAAACTGTAAAATTAATTAGGGCGCTGTAATTAATTCAACTTATTTCTTTTTCTTTTGCAGACTGAATTAACGGAACGTTTAAGGCTCAGGCGAGGCCGCGGAGACACCAGCGAAGATGACGAAGGCCTGCCTAGAAGCCCGTGTAATTCACCCACCGTTACCGACAAGACTGCTATTAAAGTAAGATAACTTGCTTAATATACGGATATAAAACGATGGAATTTTCTAAACACAAACGAAAACTTCATCTTCTAGTTTATTTTATAAAATAAATGCTTTTGATTAAAAACCCAAAAAAAGGAAAACTGAAGACACGTTATCGCTCGGTTTGGTTACAGGCGTCCTCCTAGAGAGAGAAAGTCTAAACTTTTGCGACATTTGCAAACTAATCGAAATTACTTAAAAAATTTATCTTTTACTTGCCGTGTTTTATTATTTATTTAATTGCATTAAGGCGACCTGGCCAATGTTTTTGTGCATTAGCTTGACTATGCGTCACGTGATTTTTCGGCCGGATTTCATGGATGGTAAGCTAAAAAGGGTTGCCGACCGCTAGCATAGACAACTAGGGCCCCTCGCTCAAATATAATTTTCAATTATACAAACTCTTTTTAATCGTTCTTTAGTGAATTATGTATTTATTTAACATGAACACGGCAATGAAAAATCAAATAAGAAAAAAAGGGAAAGCTTCACAGATCTTATAGGCGCCCATGCTTAGACAATCAATTCAATTACGCGTATAAATTCCGAACTAATTACAAAAAAAAATACAAGAGCAATTAAGCATAATATGTTTTTCCTGTATGGAAGTAACAACAAACATACAATAATCAAAGAGGCAAAAGACTAGACAAGAGTATATCTGAAATAGCCTAAAGACAATTACACGCATTGTGATATAAAGTGCTAAGTACTACAGATAACACATAGTACAGATACGAATAATGCTAATAATCCGGACTCATGCAGTATGAACTCCCAATGCTACAATCGTAGAAGTGAAGAACACTGAAAGAACCAAAGATTAGACACAGGTTACTGGTCATTACTTTTGTAGTCGGTAAGGAGTATATCTCTGATGCGTGATTTCAACGAGAGAGTAAGGGTGCCTTTGATCCAGTACAAAGTTATAGAGTTTAAGAATTTGCTAAGTAAAACTTCTTTTTAACGGTACATAACGATCTCTGGTAAATTCTTCTTCAGGCAACAACATAATGATAATTAAAACATGCCAAAAAAGTTACATATGTAATGTTTTAATTTTAATACCACGTTATTTCAGATTGAAGGTATAAATATCACATTTATCAGTTCATCTAATCCCGTAATCCTCCATTGCTTCGATTTGGATAAACTTATTTATTTACGGACATCATACACTGTAAAATAAAACACAACAAAAAGATCTACTAAAAAGTGCAGGTGTTCGATATTCGTTATTAACACAATGGATGGGGACGTGATGAAGCGTTTCTAAACCGATAATAGTATCTTGCGTATGTCAATTCGCCGGAATGTTCAATGTTTTGTACATGTGTGTAAATGAGCAATGATTTTTTTTGTGTACGTATTTGAATTCAATACATACGTATGTGCAAAAATAAATTAGCGTTTTGAAACGTCCATTCTTCTTCTGACAACACTACATATATGTAAGTAATGTAAGTGACAAGTTGGTGGCGCGAACAGTTTATGCAATTTCCTGCTCTCGCGACAAAAGCTGTATGATATAAAGTTGTTTAGAATTAAATGTTGCATACAAAACTATTTCCACATATTTCATTGTTTTTAGTTTCTTCACAATTTTAAATAGGAGTTAATTTTTTTCGTCAGTAGTAATTGCTATAATTTGAATAATTTGAAATTTAAAAATGAAATTAAAACAAAAATACTTTATTCATTCTTTCAAATAGTAACAATAATGAATGTTTATACGAATGAAAACCGTATTTTCCTTATTAAAAATTATAATGCTGGTAATAGTTGCAGAAGAGTAAAAGATTTATTTTCCGTAAAATATGAATGAAAATATGTATATAGCATATCAACAATTTCTAAACTTAATAAATTTGAGAATACAGCTAATGTAGCTATGATGGAAGACAACGGAGGCAATAATAAAAAGACATCATAACGAAATAAATGAAGAAATGGGACGAGCTGCTATAAATCAATGCACTATTCAACAGTTTCCAATAATTTAAAAAAAGCAAGTTTCACACTCAACAAAAACTTCTTCCGCTCGATTTTGAATGCAGAAACACTTTGAGTAAAATTCAAAAGCAAATCGTGACCAGCACTTCATTCGTTTTACGGATTAATGCATTTTAGGTAATGAGCTAAATGTTCGAAATACTCGTCCACAAGCCAATGAAAATCCCCGATTGTTTCTGTAGACACCCAATATCTCAAAAAAATTAATATTGGAGCTGGAATATAGAAAAAAGTAGTAAAACTAAGTAACCAAATAGTGTTTACAAGAGAATAAAATATACATAATAGATGCACACAAGAATAGGTTATTTATGTCTTGGATCGTTTACGCCATTTTGAAATTGAAATTTACACTAGCTGCTACAAATAATGGAGAATTGACAATTCCAGATTTGAAGTTTTTTGGACAAAACAGCGAGTTTATTCAATGTTGGACAATTAACTCGAATGCGATCAAGATCAGAAAGATCATCCGATAATTACCATAACATTTTTCGTTAAAAAGCACGTATTTAATCTAATAAAACCAATACAATAAAAGTAATTAAAAATAAATTTGACATCTATTTTTCAATTCATTATTTCCACTTTCGACTTCAGCTAAATAGTATATATAAATGTCGATATATTTATAACCTTCTTTTCTGGAGCAAATTCGTTACTTTATCAAACTTATAAACAATAAACAATTTTCACGTCAAAACTTTTACTCTATCTGTTACCATTAGCGAGTTATATGCATAGATAGAATAGAAAATTTCCAAATTTCAAAAATTAGTTTCACCCACTCAGAGTAAACATTAGCAGAAAAATAAAAATGCTTAATACATGCGCTCTACATGTTCCTAAAATTTAAGAATTTTTTGAATGTTGGCGTTCGGGATCATCCCTTGTCAGTAAAAGATCCGCTTTAACGACTGATTAGCCTGGCGGTAACTCTTTAAAAACTCCGAACTTTGATCATTATATGGTCAAGTGTGAAATGTAAATGAAATAAAAACTACCTGCAAACGAAACATGTAAGTACACATATTTATAGATAAAACACATAAAAACAATGACCTATAATAGTGGTTCTTTTGAATATATATTCAATTTGAATATTGAATGCATGTTTATATTATTTGTTAAGAAATCATTTGATTATATTATTCTTTAAATATGTATTGAACATACATTAGCGTTTGAATGTTCCTGGAAATTCTGATGACTTCAACGAACCGTACGCCACTGCAGGATCTTCGAATTTCTTTCGCATCATACTCCGTCTGTAGTCTTGGCGACTTCTGTAGGTGTTAATGTCAGATTGTATCGGGTGTCCGTACTGGTTATGAATTTCCCAAAATCTTGCACTTTCTGCTTCTGCGCTTATAGTACTAGCAGTTCTCTTTTTCTTACATAGTTTAATGCAAATGCACATGTCAAGTGGAAATTACATTTCTCTAAGTTCATATTCGAGGAACAGTTTGGTTTAATAATAAACTAAAATTTCAACGGAAAAGCTTAGTTCAAATAATATGCAAAAATGATTTATGAAAACGTCATGTTTGACTTTTATTATCCATACACGTTATTTTTACCCGATCTTGACGTTTTACCTGCTTAGCGGATCAGTTAATGCACGTTTGACCCGTAAAAGCTTACTGCTAATTAAGTTATAGATGAATTAATGGAGGATTGCAAAAATATCTATTCACACAATTGGAGTGCACATAATGCAAATGAAAGTGGTCTGTACCTTCGAGCTTTACCTGGTAAAACTCGAACATTGAAAGGGGAAAAATGTAATGTCTATATTGTTTTGTGCTAATATGGCTGGACAAAAAGAAAAACTTCTAGTAGACGGTAAAGTTGCTCGACCACGGACATTGGAAAATGTGCCACTTGCTAGTTTGCCGACCACATGAACCTCAAATAAAAAAGCGTAGCGTACAATAACCGATTGGCTTCTCAAGCTGGATAGACGGGCGGGTTTTTAGAGGTAAAAAATGTTGCTTTTTTTGAATAGTGCTGAATCACATCTAAGAGAACTGATCTTAAAAAATATTAAAATCATTTATCTGCCCCCAAACACGACAATACAACACAATATCTTCTCTACCTCAGAACTTTCACCTGGAGCATGGTTACACCAGAGACCATTCAAAACTGCAGGTTTTAAAAATTCTCAAGTTCAAGAGAAGGCAAACTTAGACGTAGAATTTGATGCAAAAAAACGATTTGCTGCTGACAACGTTGGCCGAGTTTTGCAGAAACTTTGATAACATCACCCTAATGGAAATCCAAGATGACTATGTTAATTTACATGAAAAGATGTTTACAAAAGAACTATTTAGTGAAAGAGTAAGAGCAAAAATGAGATTGAGGAAATGTTATTGTTATCGTCTCAAATAAAATGATTCTTTCATGGAAAGTATGACGAAACACAAAAAAGATTCTAATTCTGTAAATGCAAACAAGATATTGACGAGAAGTATCATTCGCCAAATAAACTGATAAGATCACCGCCATGAGTTTAGCAATATGTACACCCATCACTAGAAACGTTATATGAACATGATTTTTTTTTATATGATACAATAAATCGTTTTGGAAATATATCTATTCATCAGTGAAAATATCTTCGTTCACATGTCAGTATCTGGCATTTGTGATCTTATTGACCATTTGTATGGGCAAAGAGTGTTTGAATACAACGCATACGTATACGTAAATATGAAAATTCCAATCGATAGAAAGCCAGCAGGTGTAAAGTACTGATAACATTATTAATTTCAAAATTCTTTTAATAAAGTTAATATTAGAGATATCCAAAATATTATATAAGATAATATAGGATCGCATTTTAATATGAAACTGTGAGAATTGCTCTTTACAAGCTTTCTGTTTAACTTCGCATTTACCTCGGCATTAAAAAGTAATTGGGTTATACATAAGCGAAGGAGGACAAAATGTCAGGTGGACATATAATACTCTAGCGCTCATAGCTACCGTCAACAAGTAGGTTATCTGTATTAAAAGGTTAAATTTAGTTTGGGCGCAAAAAAAAAAACGGGATTAAACTATAGAACGTATGAGAATAAATAAGAATGAGGAAAAGAAAGAAACAAAGGAAACATAATGATGGCATAAAAAGTTACTTTAAACGAAATTAGCGGTTTTTCGCCTTGTATTTTCCAAGTATTCATCGCTTTTCTTTTGTGATGTGTGAAGTTACCTGCTAAACAAACGGTGTATATAATGTAATAAACAATTGATAGTGAATGAATTACGCGGAGATGTAAAAGCTTCGTAAGATAATAAGCAAACACATGCTGCAGTGAATTGTATTTTGACCTGGCTTACTTCACTATTTATTTTGTCATGATTAACTGCCGGATATGAACATTGCCTTAATATTCCAACATGCTACAGAACAATGATTTTTTTTTCGTTTTTATTAATCAATTTTACGTATAATGCTCCATTTTTCCAAAATATTACAATAATAAAACACTTCCCAGCGCGTAGTTGTCATGTTGTTCTGCAAAATAGAGGTTTACGAATATGATGGCCTCCTTATTCGATCAAAATATCTGTTCTTCGAAACTTTGAACGTAGAAAACAGAACATTGTCGCTGGGGACCAGATCTATTAAATAGGGTAAGTGGCCCATCAATTCAAACCTCAATTAGATGACTTTTTCCCATGGCGAACCATTGAAGTGTGTCTTGATGAAACAAAACTTTCTCTTCAAATGCTTTTCCGCAATTTCTGCCTTCAGCTCGTCAGATAATGATGTGTAGTAAGCCCTCTTTATTTAAGATAATCGATTAAGAAATTGTTTTCAAGTAGAGGTCACCCTCTTAGCACAGTTGATTGGCTGACGGTTGGTACACTATGCACAGGCGGTTAGCCACGGTCGGTAGAATATACAAAACCAATGGTACTTTACTAACGTTGGGTAACGATTGGTTTTGGGCCAGCAAAATCAGTTAAGCGCTGGTCGACAGATTGCTATTTTTAGTCTTTCCAAAGTACACGTTTTGCCACTGCTAACCGGGATTAAGGAGTTTATTAGGGCTTCTTGCTAATTATTTTAGACGTGCCAAATAAATGCATATTTATTTTTAAGTTGTTATTAGCATTTAAATTATAAATGCTCTAGGATCTATTTGAAGAATCCTTCGGTGTAAGGTTCTCTTTTTTTATCCTTTCAGTAATTTTTTATTTAAATTACTTGTAACCATAGAAACAACAAAAAGAAATGATTTTTTTTTCAGATTATCACCTAAACTTCTCCAGTACCAAGTTATTTAAATTAGTTTGGATTATTTTTACTTGCACAAACACATGCATCTACTTTGTATAAATTTAATTAGAGAACAAGTTAGTTTATAAAATGGTAATGACGATACGCATTGTTAATTAAAACTATTCGAACGATTTCTAACAAATAAAAGTGAATCATTAGATTTACGTTCGTGGTTTTTTTATTTACCAATATGCGCGGATATTTTAAAATACTACGCCTATGTATAAAGTGACAGCGCTTACTAAAATGAAGCCTGGGAGCTCACAGCAGATTATAATCTTTGAGATTTTAATTGGAGGAAATGAAATTGCCTTGCTTGCCGCAGAGCCATCCATATTATTACTAACTACCGTTTGCAATGACGATTTCTTACGTAACTCCCATGTAATACTGTATAATAACTTATTAAATAACTATGTCAGTGGTATATATGGCGAAAAAGAAATCTTTTTCTTCCTTTTTTCCGTCGCTTCTATTCAATTGCTCCTCGCTTTTCTGGTCGAAAAACCGTTGCTGCTTGGTGATCACAACAAGCATATTGTTTCATGTTATTAAAAGTTAGAAAGTCTACGTTTTCGCGTCATTTCTTCATCACTGGCGGAGGCAACGTTAGTATCGTGTTAATAATGCTTATTTTAAGTAATGACTAGTTCGTTCGATGTAGTGCAGTTTGTTTGTTTTTTTTTTTTAACAATAGTGTGATGTTTGATTGGTGATTTTTCTTCCTAATCCTATTAGATCTATTGCTTTTTTTTACTGAGTGATATTAGTAATAACAACGGAATACAATGTTTTGTGGTACAAGTGGATATATTAGCGATTTCGTTTGCTTTAAAACCATAAAGATTTTCTTGCCAGACGTCTTGGTAGCAGAGCAGGTAAAACATTATATGATTAATGGATCTTCTTTTAAAATCAATTTAATTTAAAACATTTAATTGATTCATTAACTTCTTTCACTCTTGCAAAGCTCCCCGTGCTGATATTCTAATTATTACTATTTTTAATACTAACACATTTAATTGCAATTCTTTCGAAAATGTATATGCGTTGTTTTTAATAACCTACTCGTTATCAAATAATCAAGGACTAATTAACTAACTGAGTAAAATTCGTATTTCTTAATCGCAATTACCGTTCAGTTTGGATTGTGTACTGCGGTTATTTTGAAATCGTTTCGTTTTTCTTTTTGCTATTTTACAATTAGCTGCAATATCTTTTACGAAATAAAGTTACTAGACCATTTAATTCTTTCAGATGTACTCGTAGCAGTAGTAACAACAAGACTTAATATTTTTATTCAAGACAGAATAAATCTTCTAGCCCTTAGTCCATTGGAAGTATACCATATCAAGAGTTTTTCTTGTAACTTGTAACATTTAATGTATCTTGTAAAATTTGCCATCAAGTATGAATTTTCTATATCCTTAAGTGCTTTCTTTTAGGAGTTATCTGAATACTAGTGCTGTTGGTATCCGATAAAGCTAAGATATGTATACACGAATCCGCTGTTCGGTACTCAGATCTGGATCCGCGGTCCGGTTCTCGGATGCGGATCCATTGTCCGATTTTCGGATCCGGGATCTGTTATCCGATTCTTTGGATTTGGATAGTAGTATATATCTTGTATAGCACGAACATGTTTTGGGTAATCAGACCTTTAATTTTCAATTTTTTTAATTGTATCTTAAATATGTATTCTCGATATTTAATCTTCGCTATATTCTATCTACATATCTTAATTTCAGGATAATCCTAAATCTCATAGCACTTGTAGCGAAGGATCACTTCATAGCGTGGGAAGTTCTGAAATGGACGAAGTAAGTTTGTGTGTTTGTCTTTAAATATTATTGGTGTTAAGTACAAATGCTTTTGCTAACGTACGTATGTAGGTACTATGTGTTTTTTTTTATCACTGAGCATTATGATCATAAAGAAAACATAATCGAGAGGAGGACCATGTTTTTCTCTAATTATTAATTAATTAATCCTTTATGTCGGTTACAACCAGATCTAACAGTTAAATCCAAGGCCGAAACTTAATTTTATGTTTATTGACGTAGTGCTTTATAAATTTTAAATAATACTCACTGTAGGCCACCAAACATTTATCGCTGAAAGTTTCTTTCGTAATCGACAAAAGCCACAGAATGTATTGATGAATTTCGACTTCAGTTTCAGATTTATACCAACAAATTCTGTACTGCTTTGCAAAATTTCGTGAAACTGATACATTCGCCAAGCCGGTAGTGATAGACTCGGGAAAAGAACTGCTGAAGCTACTGTGGATGTGAGAAGGCGTGCAGATCATTCACTTAAAAAGTTAATTAGAAAGCCTTTAAAGAAACTAATTTGACGTTTGGTACTTGCCATACTTTTTGAACGAAGCTTAGGGCCACCTTAATGGTTTTATTAACACAAAAAGCATGTATATACGGTGTAGTGAAAACCCTTATGTCACGATACGGGTGCCTCATAAACGATAAACAAAAAAATATGGTAAATACTTATTCCAAACTTTTCTAAACAAGTTGGTGGACTAAAAGATGGATATTCCCAATAAGAAAGCGCCACGACTCATAAAACTCTACAAACAGTGAACGTCTTACATGAATATTTTGATAACCGTCTAGCATGTATTTCCCTCAATTAACTATTTTATAGTTGAGTTAACTGTATTAACTGTGTTAACTGTATCATTGATTGAAAAGGATACTTCATCAGGAAAAAGTTTTTTTTTTTTACAAATCAAAAATATTTCGCCGGAATCTCTTCATCCTATTTTGTCTTCTTAAAAAAAATACTAAAATTTGTCTCAAACACAAATGTTTACATTTCATTTTCTGCATGTTCTATATGCAATGTCTATTATAATTTTAGGATTCATTTGGACAACATTCCGTACATTCTTCCAAGTTATCCTTAGAAGAAAAAAATATTGCAGATAGTGGTAGGTAATTTTTTTAATTAATGTTACTAAAATTGTCATGTAACTTATTTCGTATTTACATTAATGATATGTCCCATAGATTTCGATCTAGACGTTGGCGTTAAAAATACATCGGCACCCTTGAATCACAGTGGTGCTCGTCACAAAGCGTCGGTTAAACCTCAAAGGAGATATGGGGCGCCAAGGAAAAAGAGAGTAAGTCACCTACAAATATGTTTGCGCCAACATATACTAATTTGATCTTATTTCGTTAGTTATCGGGATCAGTTTTACCAACGACGCCAGAAGTAAACGAAGACACTGCAGTTAGGAGTATAACACCAGAAGTTAGCTCGACGAAAGGTATATATAAAAATGTGCTAAAAAAGTGTGCCTAATATACGTACATAACTGAAATATATTTCAATTCAAACTTATCTTGATTTCCACATTAAGCATCTTTTAATCTTAGCTGTATGTTTACCCTACAGCAATTTTGGCTTTTGTAATGTTTATGCTCAAAAGCTTACATGCTTATCTTAATTACATGTTATAATATAATTATTTGATACTAATTTTAACTTGTATGTTGTCTGTATATTTCATAAAAAAACAAACAAAAAAAAAACAGTTCGGTATTACTGATTCACCTAATACCGTAAAAATTGTTTGCTTTCTTTGCTAAGCATGGCTTGTCGTGTTTTGTTCGCAGAAATCGTTACAGAGCTTTATACTTCCTCCACAAACATTGCCAACACACCTTCGTCATCTTCTATAAGCATGAGCAAATCGAATCGCACGACGTTAACCGAAAAACAATTAAAGTGTTCTTCTTTACCTCCCGGATTAGCTGCCCCCGGATCAGACTCCAGTAAGCTGAATCGCAGCAGGTCAAATGCCGGAACGAAATATCAAGATGAATTCGGAGCCTTGGGTGAAGAAGATGAAGCTAAAGATAATAAGAAGACTGATTCCTTTTTGGGAAGGATCTTTCCAAGAAGAAGTGGTAAAAAGAGGAAAAGCAAAGAAGAAAAAACAATTAGTACGTCTTCCACAACTTTATCTAGTTCCACTAGTGTAATTACGACGAATACGAATACATCCAAACAAGCCGAAATTATCGAATCGTCCGTTAAAGAATTCATCCATTCTGAGCGAAAATCGGAATCTTTTGCTGTAAAGCCAATTCCCGTTCCTAGAAGTGGCCCCGCATCAAGGCAAAGAATACAGCCTAACGATATTCCAGCATCACCTGAATTAAGCACACGTTTCGATGATAACGTTCTTAAATCATCGCCGGAAAAAAGTCATCCTGCGTCTCCATTGCAAATAGAATTAGAAAATCTCTTCCAGCAACGCATGGCTTCGCTTTCTACAAGCCCTAAATCACCTCTACTAAAAACTCCGCCTGTTTCTCCTAAATTACAAAGAAGTCCTTTGGTATCACCGCCAAAGAGTCCTTTGTCCTATCCTAAAGTTCCTTCAAAATCACATCTGATAGAGAAAATCAGTTCTAAACATGCTAAGAACGAAGAAGTCCGGAACAAAGTAATTATAACGGGCTTATCGCCCTTCCAACAACGGATTAATGCTAATAATAATATGGCTGAAAATGATTCGGATGGATTTAAATCATTAAGTGATCTTCCAGTAGAATCAGATAAACCATCAAAATTAGTTGCCAAATCACACAGTTTTAAAATCAATAATAACGAGTACGCTAAGGGACCGATTGAAAATAGAACGACCTTTGCTGCTTTAGCAAGTACACAAGAAATCCAAATAACATCTAAATCGGTGACAACGGAATCAAAGGTGACTAAACATGAAATAAAGAAGAAGGACAGCTTGGATAGTGTCAAAAATGTGTGTGTCTTGGAAACCAGCGACAAGTCAAATGAAAGTTTTGACAAGGGTATCAATGCAACAGAACTAGAAACAAGAAAGCCAGAAGTTATTGAAGTAATTAAAGTACACCGCTCAAATTCAGATGAACTGGTAGAAAACATTGTAACGTCAAACCTAGAAACCAAAGAACTAGAAAGTGTCCCTATACGTACGGAGATCAAAAATAACGTCGATAAAGAGTTTCATGCCGAATCTGAAAATTCTGAAGGTAAAACTTCACAGCCGGAATCTAAAGAAGTAACCGGCAAGTCATATTCTGACACATCTGATTTTATGAATACTGGCATAACGATATCTGGACCTAGGCATAAAGCTATTGTTAGTGTTACAAGCGAGTCCCAAGTGCAATCTTCCGCGTTTGAAACATGCGCTAGGACTGAGGCAAACGAAGCGAAACAAGAGATTCATCGCGAAGTTAAAGAACAACAAATATCTGTGACTAAAATCCAAGTTAAACAGGAATCAACGGTTACTACAGCTGTGACAAGGAACACAATTCCTGAGTTTATGAATGTGCAGTTACATAAAGTTGAAAAACCCCTGAACAATATCGTATTAACAACAGGATTTCAAAGTCCTAATTCGGAAGAACAAAACAAAACTCTTGCCGCCGATTTGCCAGATGTGGTTACGTGTAACAATCCACTTAATAATATTCCAGCTACAACGGAAGTTGAAAAATCTGCTGATAATGAATTGCAAATTGGTGATAGTGTTCGCAAGTTCAGTAAGGAAGAAATAGAAATTATAGAAAAAAGTGACAATGACGACGGTAAGAAGCACGTGGCGACTGCCATAGTAACGATAACGACAATGACACCGCCTTTACCGACCAGGGTCTTTAAGAAAAATGATTTTCAAGTCAGAAAATCTCTTATAACCGTTAGTAACTCAGAGAAACCCATACTGAAAGCTAAATCGAGCAGTCTAGACATTGTGGAGTCTATAAAAAGCAACGAGGATGCGAAACTTGAAGATAAAAATGAAGTAAAAGTGAAAACCCAATCTGTAAATGATCTCACATCAGACACTATGAACACGGAACCCACCGTGCCACTGAGAAGGAAATCAATGGCAAGTAAACAAAAGCAGGATGATGAACCCGAATTGATGAAGGTATTTGCTAGGAGGTCACTAAAATTGAAAGATAACGAAAGTGAATCTTTAAGTCAACAAGTCATTAAAATGATGGAGGAGTCTACTGCAACCGATATAAAATCTAGAGATAGTGATAAAGAAAACCATTTGGATTCTCCATCTGAAGAACGCAAGAGAATAATCCAAAAGGATGTGCCCAAATCTAAGGAACCTCTATTGGAAGCGAAATTCGTTGAAACGCCAACAGAAGTAACGCTTCGCAAAACTACAAACATGTCAAACAACAATAAGTTTTACAATTACCAAAGAACTGTGAGCTTGAACAACTCAAAAACGAACGATTTGAATAACTACGATAGGTTACAAAAGCAAAATTCCTGCCTGGATAGACCTAAGACTGATCATTGGATAAATTACAAGGGAAATGATACCGATGCTTGTCCCAAAATTTGTCAGGAGGACATATTAACAAATATCGCTGAAAAAAACTTGATAGAAGAGGAATTTTGCATAAAATCGAAAAATTTTAATCAAAGGAAAGCGGAATGGGAAAAGAGAGCACAAGAGGCTTCCAAAAAGACCGCTCCCTAATGTAAGTAATTAGTATTAGTTTTGTTGTATGTACGTTATTTAAGACTAACTTAATTACTTAATGATTTTACACACACACACATATATATATATATATATATATGTGATAGTGACAAATATAGGCTGAAGACCGTTGTATTATAATCTATTCTTCTTAATACAATAAAAACAAGCGAAAGTATTGATGAAAGTAGTAATGATGCGTTCTGATGCAGAATGGCTCGTAGATTCCAAAAATGTAAAAATAAGCAAGGTGTTCCATTTAAAATACCGGAGCTGGAGTCATTTTCAGTGAACTAGTACAGTCAGTTGCATTAATGACACGAGATCCAGAATTTACGGCAAAAGATTTAATTGTTCTTATATCTTTAGAAACAAAAATGCTACGCATAGAACGCAACTTAAACTGAACACCCCGTATAAAGCGGCTAACTACATTTAAATGGGGAAAAAAATTAAGAAAAAAATTGAAGCACAATTTTCTAGCAGCTCAATTAGCTATAGAGTACCGATTTGATTTCTGCACATTGCGTGACTGCCGATTAGTCTTTGGAATATTATTACCTATACTCTGTTCAGTATGTCGAGTCAGTAATGGCGCGGCAGGCACCAGTGTGCTGTTGGGAGACGTATTACCATTTAATAAATCTTAAAAAATAGTTTCTATTACAACATTGTGCTGACAACAGTATTGCAAAAGTATGTTTAGGGATTTAAGTATAAGTCTTTCTAATTATTTCTAGTACCAGAATACGCCTCCGCAATAATTCTGATGCTTGAATTGCTTCAAATGGTGAAACAAATGATAAAGACCTTTGAACCTAAGTATGTAGGCATTATAATCAAACTAACTGCGAAACTATTATTCTTGCAGGTATAAACTTGCTTTCAGATTATTTTGTTCAGATGTACTTTTTTATTTTTGATTTTTGTTGTTACCTTGTTTATTTTTCTAAGATCTTTGCTTTTGTAAATACATAATCAGCGATAATTGGCTTATTACTAACATGCTCTTTAAAAATAAATTTTATTAGAAATATTATTGTTTACAACATGATCGTTCTAAATACATAGAGAGAAATACCTATTTCTTAATACAAATTTGGTGCGAAATAAGTTTGCTAATAGTTGCGTCACACCACTCTATACATTTTAAAAATTAGTCAATCTGCACATTTAATGCGGAATCTAAACTGAAATATAAAAAAATAATGGTGTTTTATTTAGATTTGATGTATTGCTAATGTTCTGTTTAATTATGCAATTTATTTATTGGAGTGATAATTTTTATACATATTTTTAATATAACGTACAACTTAATACTGCCAGTATTAATGACAATAATTGAAGGATGCGTGCAATAACCAGGCAGCTCCACTTTTTTTTTCAAAATTGTGTTTTTTATTGGATATGACGCAGAAAAATTAGCCCAATCGTTTGCCGCAAGAATCAAGCACCTCTTATTGAAAGTACGGAGCTTCCTGACTTTCTGTTTTCTGCAAGAACTAGATAGCTCTTGGATATGTCTGGTTCTTGCCTTAAACTGTCGAGATTTGTTATTCAATAGAATGGAAACGAATGATACCGGTAAGAAATTTTTAGTTAAAAGTTTGCCCCTTTTTTCAAGATCAATAATATAAAAACTAACGAAGGCCAAAAACTTCAATTTCAAGATAGAAAATAATAGAATTTAGAGAAGAACATAAAGGAAGTGCTCCGTGTTCTGAAGCCAAACGTTGGAAACAAATGATGGAGACGAACAGTACCTTTTCTTTTAATACTACCTAACAGAGTTTCTTCTACAAATATTTTTTTATTTGTATTTGTCTTTTTAATTGTATCTGAAATACAACTAAAAAATCTCACTAATCGTGTGAAATCCATAGTTTATATTTTTTTTAAGCAAAAAGTAGGCAGCTCCAGAATTAAAGAGGAAAAGTGCTTCTCTATAGTAAGTAATAAGATCCCACATAAAACTATTTATATGACTTGGTACATGTATTTTCGGAATCGAGTAATGAAAGGCGCATAACAGATCTCAGATGAAATTTTTCAAACAATTTTTTTTTGATTTCGCACAAATTTGTTAAACGGGAGCTGTCTGGTTCTCGCACCCACCAATTATTGATGGAAATATTGCCAAAATGTTACCACACAAAATGCACGATTCCAATTTGTAGTTTGTTATGCGAGATTGACGAGCTGGTTCTTCAATTCCGAGTATAAAATACAACATTGTGTAGATCTTTATAATTTTTTAGTTCTCTAGCTATATACTCGTATATTATTAATACTATAAATATTATCTTTTCTTCCATCCGTTTCCGATTTCTGTGATAATTTCCTCTTCAATTAACATCTTCACATGATTGCTATTAGCTGGTTTAGAATTTTCCTATAAAAATTCCTGATAAATTGCAGAACCAGAAATATATACGTACTACCAGCCGAGAGATATCAGATAAAAGTAATAAACTTTGTTTTCGTTGTATTTTATTCCTTCTATTTGTATTTCAGAATAATAACTTGATTTTTGCAGGAACACCTAATACATGGAAAAGGAATTTCAAGGACCGTTTACGAAGAAATGTCTTTGGACACAAGAGGACCTACTATACTAATCATTTATGAAAATATTGCGTTGTTATTGTAAATATTTATAAATATTATATTAAGCAAAGAAACAAAATGTTTATCATGTGTATAAGATAATTGCATCACAGCAACGTTGTGTATAAAGTATATAAAACAAAAATATAGTGATTATAGTTATATACAGAACAAACTTGTTTTATAAATATTGTGCAAAGGGTGCCATTCGTTGTACCAGCAGTACACCCATTTTACGTTTGTATATTTTATATTACATATTAAAAACACTATACATATAAATAGTATACATAGATACAATAATTTTAAGTGCCTTTTAAAAATATATACATACAAAATACATAATTTTCGTCTTACAATTAGTGATGTATCGTAGCGATTTATAATTATGTTGATTAAAAGAAATTCGTACATGTGATGATAACTATTAAAAAGTATCCAAGATTAATTTAATTTTCATCCTTCTTTTCTGATGAAAATTTAGCCTTGAGATGTGGTGCTTTTCAAAGAGAACAAATTTTATATAATATACAAATACATAATTGTATGAAAGCATATATGTGTTAATGAAGAGAAATACCCCTGATCTACTATACATATAAATATTACATATTTATATAAATTGCATATAGCATGGGAAATATTATGTATAATGATATTAATGTTGATTTATTGCAATAAAATATTTATACAATTAATTTGGTGTATCATTTCTTTAAATATATATAGAGGATACAGTTGGTACGTTAGTTTAATTAACGGTTGGCGTTTTTTAAGTATTACTACTTATATTTTTCGCATGTTCAATTTGAATTCTTATTTTTCGGTTCGTGAATATGGAAGGCGTTTTCCAAATGACCAAGTTTTTATCGATACTCTCCGCCGTTTTCGTGAATTGTGTGTACGTAATAATCCTGACCAGTTCAGTAACAATATTCCACTGGTCAGAAGAAATAATAATTAAATTATTCGACGTTAACCGGGGACCTAGTACTCGTAGAGTAGCTTAACAATGTTCACAATTACGTGCAGATCATAGAAAATGTTATCATCTCCAACCTGTCCAAAATTTATAGCAGGGGGATGCAGGAAGAAGGGTAATCTTTTGCGACTGGCTCATACACGAAACCGAAAACAATAACATTTTTTTGCATAAAATACTCTGGACAGAAGAAGCTCTATTTAATAAAAACGGAGTGTTTAATAATCATAATCTTCATATCTGGGAACATGAAATTCGATCACGTTCTTTTCAAAATGAATCCAGTGTTAATGTAAGGATGGGAATTTTATATAATAATTTTTGTGAGTCTCACTTCTTGCCCCCACGATTAAACTCCGAATTATTTTACGAATTTCTTAGCAATACTTTAAACGATTTACTTGAGGACGTATCACTTCATTGGAGAAATGGCAGCTGGATTCAATTGGATGGTGCACCAGCTCATTATGGATTAATAGTGCGACAATGGTTAAATACTAATTATCCACAACGTTGGATTGGACGTTTAGGACCAGTGTAGGCCTCCAAAATCGCCATTAACCCCTTTGATTTCTGTGTGGGGTACGTTAAAAAATAAATTGTTTGGGACCCCTATCAGTACACGAAAACAGTTAATTTTAAAAGTTGAGGAAGTTTCTAATGAAATGCGATAAAATTACAAAAAACCCCGCGCAGTTGATTCGCCGGTTCGCCATTGTAACTAAAGACGCAAGTTTTTAGTAGGTTTTTGTTAAAGATTAATGTTATTTTTATCATATTATGATTAACAATTTTTACATTTAATAAAG
>LR736866.1:9280482-9375281 GCA_902654985.2 Oryctes borbonicus
TAACAATTAATTATCAAGTGTATGACTAATACTCTTTGTTTTTGTTAAAGATTATTACACCAGTTCCTAGTAATATACCACAATGCAAAGCGTTGTATGATTTCCGAATGACAAATGATGAAGAAGAAGGCTGTCTAGCATTTAATAAAGGAGATATAATAAATGTTATACGAAGAGTTGATGAGAATTGGGCAGAAGGAAAATTAGATGGTCGTATCGGTATATTTCCTCTTGCCTTTGTGGAACTAAATAGCTTAGCTAGATCATTGATGAAGTTATCAACAAAGTAAGTATTATTTTTATTTTATTTAATTTTTTTTTCTTTTTTTATTCTTGTGCCGTTTCTGAAAGCTGCTTAAAAAAAATATGTACTTAATATAATTTTTTTTTATTTAATTATGTAAGAACTTTTTTCAGCATTTTTTTTCTTTAGGAACACTGTTTAGATATTGCCGTCTTTTGGCATAAATTATTTTGTGGTTTGTTTAGCGTTACATTATAATAATGAGGCTTATCTACAATAATAAGTGGAAACCTTTCTAAATCACTTTATCTATTACTCACAGCTTAAACAAATCATTGTTTATTACATCACGCACTGTAAGTTTTAAATTGGATACTAGACTCGTAATAAAATTCTCTTTCTATCCCAAAATGACCTTTCAAGAATATAATTTATTGAAAACACAAAAACAAATTTATAATGTTATAAGTCTCTTATTATCACGGATTATTATATTCGAACAATGGACCAGCTTAAATATTCTTCTAAAGCAATTTTCTCATAACTTCTAGAATGTTTCTATTTGATACTATAATGTCTGTGAGACCGCCCAATCGAACTAAATTCACTTGTTAAAAAGTCGAAATTTTAAAATCTTAAATTTTTGTAAAGTCTATTATGTAATTAAATCTTATAAAAATATTGGAGACCTTTTAAAACATTCTTATTGTTTATAGTTCTCAACCGGGTCCTTCCAAAGTTGCTCCACCGACTCCTACAGCAGAAGACACCTCCCCGCTTATAATGAGTGACCATACTCGACCAATCGGCAATGTTCACGTGTCTCACACTACAAATCAACATTTGCAGAATCATGCTATTCAGCAACAGCACCAACAACAGATGCAACAACAAAATGCTGCAATACCAGCATCGGACTCGAGTTCTACTGTTAGCTCTGGAAGTTCTTCAACAACTACTCCAAATACTACTTCTAGTAACAATTCGTCAAGTCCTAGCACGGCACCCTCTTCACCTGCTTCGCCACCACCGCGCAATCAACAGCCAGTTCCACCACGGAGCCAGTAAGTTAATGTTGCCTTACGATGCACAGTGAAAAGAATTTTATTAATCTTTATTCGGCCTTAATTTCATGTGGTAGGTTTGATATACAGTATACAACTTATACAGCGTGTCTACCTAGTGCATGGGTGAAGGTAAATCCTTCCCAGAGCAATTTAAAGAAATCTTTTTTAAATAAAAAATATTCAAGGTCTAATTTCAAAGAAATCAAAAGTAAACTAAAAATATGTCTATGTCAAATTAAGATTTAAAAGTTTTTAGGTCCGTACACCTATTGTAACATCAATTCTGGGGCGCGCTGTATATGGTATTAATATGGATAACCTCGGTAAAATGCAACATTTTTACACACAATTAAAAAATAATAAATCAAACGTGAATAGAAGTAATTAATTAATTAATGAGCTTAAAACAGTAAATTAGGGCGAACAGACCGTTTTGATTGTCCTTCACGATACATATAATTCTCAGTAACTTTATGCACTACAAAATACAAAGGAATATATTTCTTTAATATAAGGAATACATATTTCGAAATCTGTTTTTAGAACTTTGTGTGTATTAAATTACAGTTCATGTATACAGGATGATTCAAATTAAGGGGCTATTATTGATACCTCCGTTATTGATGGTCCTACGAAATCGGTTAAATTGCAGCTGGTTAATTCGGTAATAGAAAAACGATTGAATTTTATTAAAAAAAAAAAAATATATATTTATTATTTTTTTTAAGCGTAATTTAGTTTAGTTTGCGATGTGAACACTTTATCGACTATTATTCGAAAATGAATAAGAAAATTGCAGGTTTTTGGTTTCTGTTACGAAGCCTGCTTGTAATCTAGTAGGTATCTGTGGTAAGCTGCTGCAACTCTGTGCCAAACCAGTTAGCTTCTGTTTGGCGTCAAGAAGGGCATTAAATAAGCTATAACCTAGATTATAATTATTTTTAACATCATGACGCACTATCGATAAACAAAACAATTTGACAAAATATTGCAAATTACCTTGCAATTCAGGATGATTCAAACTCTTTTTCGCTTTCGCTCTCTCTAACCATATTAATAATTAATTGTGCAAGTTCTTCCCAATCAATTCTTTCTTATCTGTACCACCATTTTTGAATTTCTTTCTCGGTATGTTCTATTGTCTTGTTTCAGGCATCTGCGGTTATTGTTTAGCGTGAAAATGGTATAGCAATGATGGTCTGTTAATTTGGATCATCCTGCTTCTGGTATATTGTGAATTACTTAAATTTTTGATTTAATTTAGAAGATCTGAAGGATTTGGAACGCCTCAACGTCAACCTCCAACAACAAATAACGCCCCACCAAGGCCCGATTCTCACTCGCAACAGCAAATGAGGGAAAAACGTCACAGTTTCACTTCTTTAACGCCTCAGCATCACTCGTCTAATACACACCGACATTCAGCGGAAATTTTAGTACCGGAAAGTAATGTTCAAGCCCAGTCTAGCAATGCTGGTTACAATGGGGACAGACAAAGACGCGGTACAGAGCTAGCGCCAACCGAACCTGCGACATATATCGCTCTCTATCCATACAAACCACAAAAAGCGGACGAATTGGAGTTGAAGAAAGGGGGAATATACATGGTAACAGAGAGATGTCAAGATGGATGGTTCAAAGGGACCTCGAATCGCACCCAGAAATGCGGAGTATTTCCCGGGAATTACGTCATGTTGGCTAGAGGAACCCCGAGATCTCCACAACCGAGCACTACACACTCCGGCGAAAATGGCGATGGAAAGAACTCCGTTAGTTATACTAGAAGCGGAAAGACGTCTAATTCACCTAGACAATTGTCTAATCTACCTCCGGAATTACCGCCAAGGTCAGCTAGCCCCGCATGTGGTACAAATACAATCTCATCTAGCTGGCACGGCCAGCAAGATAATGCAGCAATTGCTTTGGGTCGGAGTAGCAGTGCTATCATGTCTAGCGTTACCGCACAATCTATGTCGTCTGCTAACAATGTTGGGAAACCTGCGGATAAGGTTTGTTTATTTTGGCTTACGATCTTTTGGGTGGTTCGTGTGCAATAGACGCCACAGTTTAATATACAACTATATTTCATTGCAAGTTATAACCCATATCAGGGACTTATGGCTGAATAATCTTCAATTCCTCATTCTTGGAGCTCACAATATTTTTATTGAGCTGATAAATAATTAAACAAGAAACAGGATTTGTAAAACATTAGTTCCAGAAATAAATATAATATGTAAATATACATACTGTATCTACAAAATGTAACGTAGTACATAAATATCTTGTCCTCTGATAAGTGCTTTGGAATAAACGGAAGAACCATTTTTACAAACTGAATTAATGTTATTTTTAAATGGTGTACCTTGTATAGCATATACAAGATATTGACATGTTATGTTCCTTTTTGTAGGTTTATATCTACAATAACAAATAACGCCCCATTAATTATATTAAGTATTGTTCATTTTACATAGTAGTAGAATTACTGTTGCTAGCAAGAAGAATATGTTAGTACCAACTTTCAGTTTTAAACGTACTAAATTTGAGTACTTGCGTGCTGTACGGACAGTAGTAATAGGGATACAAATGACCTTAATGAAAGGTCGATTACAAACACAAAACCTTTTTATGGACTAGTGTTTACTAATGTTATTTCTTTTTATCACGATATACTTAGAAAATATTCAGTCGTAATATTTAGTTATATAATAATTCACTTAGAACTTGCAATGAAATATCGAAGTATTGTTCACTAATTAATTATATAAATTAAAATATACGTCTCCTCTGCAACCTAATTTATTACGGGCTAATGTTCTGTAATTTGTATTTGTTTTTAACGTTTCGCCTTCTGTCTTACATGTACATATATGTTTTTATCGTTTTGCACCTTTCTCCTAACTTTCCACATGCTTTTTGCTTTTTTGACAGTCCAAGGAACGCAAAGAGAAGGGCACGGTTAGTCTTATGCGTCGTCTGACCAGCATCAAGAGATCCAAATCGCCTCCTCCTGCTTCTTATTCTATGGACAATCCAGTTTTCGAAGATAGCTCTGTTACTGTACCTATTAGTACCACTACACATCCTGTACATGTCAGGTATTGTCGCATCTTGTCTACAGCATTTGAAGAAGCCTTTTCTTTAAGCCTGCTTTTTGTTGGTCTCCTGTCAATTGGGATACATGACTTTATTAAAACGCTTATTTTACTTATACAAGACATAGATTACATAAAGTGAAATAATGAACACGTGAAGGAAACCACTAAATTTGTCAACTACGTGATGCTGTCGTTGTTTAAACATATATGCAATGCAAATTTGAATTCAACATTTTTACCACCTACAACATAATAGCAGTGTTAGTATAAGCTATCACTGGACTGTGATTTTTTTGATTGTGTATGTGTACTGTTTTAATATAAATATAACATTGTGCTAGATTAAGTTATTCTTCTGTAGATTATAACAGTAAATTGTTTCGATATCTTCTATACACACAGTGTGTTCACAGATGGAATTGACAATAGGTCCATTAGGACAAAAAATTTAATATTTGGGGAGTAAGTCCTGCTTGGTCTTAAACTTATTTTTAGTTTGCTTTCGATTTTTTTAAAATCAAGTAGGCCTTTATGATTAAGCATAAACTATTTGCGTTTCTGGTAAAGTACCTTTTCCTTTCATAGTACGCCAGTGTCTTACTGAGAAAAACCAGTGTGTTTTCAGAATGATCGGCCCACTTTGATAATTATATTAGTTAAACCATGTATCAAACTTGCCAAAGTTTCATTGTTTCACCTAAGATAAAAAACAAATAATTTTTAGTGGTTTCTTTCAAAAAGTAAACATTCAAGAAAACTAAAAGCAAAGTCTCAACAATTCTGGAATATAGGGCAGATTGGCCTTATTGTTTCATCGATCGCATTTCTCACATTCAAGAAATTATTTTTAAAATTCTCTTCGCAAAATTAAATGTCTTGTATATCTAAATGAGTTGTACAGATTTTAATTAACAAAAAACTTGTTCGTATAGCACGAGATATTAGACCAGTTGCTTTTAACTGCTACCACCTTGTTATTTTGTCATGACTCTAATAGCTTTTGTACGAGTTGTACTGACCGATTATTTTTATGGTTGATGCGTTGAATCAATATGTGCCCGGGGTATAGCCGTTTGAATTTTGTTACAGTTGCATTCTTCTCTAGCTTCTTGATTGCATTAAATGAGTCCCGATTGTGTGTGTAATAGGTATGTAAAGTTTTGTCGATTTGGAGTTTGGTATTGTAACTTTTGGCACCAGAAAAGGCACAGGCAATAATTTCTAATGTAAATTTTTCGGAGTTAAGTGGTATTTATATTCTCGATTGTGAATGTTACATTAGTATTTATTTGAGTAATGGAATATTTAAACGAAATTCTGAACAAAGTTCTTTGTTATGTGCATATTATTCACTTCCATCAAATTTAATGTACAGTTATAGTAGAAATGTCTTTCGGGTGATGTGTAGTTAATATTTTACTTAAAAGTTAACTTAAAGTTAAATATTAACTACACGACATCACTCGAAAGACATTTCTACTATGGATTACGGTCGTGAAAGCCTACACTCAATTAATGTACAGTTAGCACAGAAGGCGTATTATAACTAATGAGAGTTTTTAGATGCAGTTGTACAACACGCAATATTGCAGATTTTTTGAATAAATAAAAATGTCAAATTCGGTACACGTACAGTACTCTCATAATTAAATGAGACTCGACTAGATTAACATGTTGCTGACGGTATCCAAATGACGAATTTGGAGGTTAGCTAACTAGCGTACAATTTCATTTGCTTTAATTCTGCAAATATCGTATTGATATGTAGTTACTCACGCCTAAAACATTCCTCTGCATGTCTCATACGTATGTTAGTAATAGTGAAACCTAATAACGTAAAATCATTTATAAATATTTTTGTTGGAAACACAATAGTAACGTATCCCGTATTGAAAAAACATATTCTAGAGAAACTGCTCATAAGTCATTTAAATAGAAGTCATTCTGGAAAATACTAAAACACATGCCGGTTATGAACATGCTTAAACATGTTTATTTTCTAGCTTTCATTGCGTTATTGTTTAAGAAAATCGACTGAGATTTTCGGCGTGTAGTTTCTTCGCCACTTTATACACATCTTCTGCACTAATACTGCGATGCATATGACTTCCAAATTCGGTCCCTGGTTACAGTAGGCAACATATGCGCGTGCGATGCTAGTCAAGTCTCACTTAATTATGCGCATACTGTACACGTGCATGTATATATCTCTTTGGTACATCTTTCCATTTTCGCTATATCGAGGCATTGATATTCTCTCATTTGTACATTACTGCTAACATAATATGTTCAGTAAATGATAAAACGAACTTTTTGTGGTAGCTGTACTCTTTATACAGGCTGTCCTAGTCTACCCACCATTGCAATGTTATAATGGTAAAAAACAGGGTTGATTATTCGAGATAAAATATATATGCCTGCTATCCGGACCTACATTTCTTTTAATAAAAACTTTATCATCTGGCTCCTTTACAATGTTTGAAATATGTCATGTGCCAGATGACAACATTTAAATTATTAATTTCATCAAAGTTGGGTAAAACACCCTTCACTGTAGTGCGTGAGGCACTTTTAGTGCTTCATTTATTTAAACATCGTATTTTGCTTGAAACACTTAACACTGTTCAAAGTATTGTAATGGCTTCAAATACTTTACAATGAACGAGTACTTCGTATATTGTCAGTTCTTTTATTAGGTGCTTTGCTTTTTCAAATACTGTATTTGGTAATTCAAGCACTTTTGCAAATGGAAGTATTGGCCTAGTCCTTTATCCAGATCTGTGGATAATGCAACTCTTATGTTCTACTTTAGTAGGACAGTAGACCCTGACGTCATAAATATTTTGCTTCATTTAATCAATTTTCTAGTTCTTTTCTTTTATGAGTGAGTAGTGGTAATAACACTAGCTGGGACAGCCCCGTATACTAAAGTAGCAACATATTTTTTTTTTGTTTTTCACGCTTTCGATCTATAGCAAGGTATCGTTAATAAAACGCTAATATCTCTATGTGCTAAGTAATGTGTGCTTAATTAGAACTACGTAATAGGATTTGAAGTGTCTGTTTTGATGTGCACACTCTTCTCTAGTTTGTTGTGTATAGCTATTAATGTGATCTTATGTTCGCATCTTTAGACACAAATCAGTATGCAATCATAAGTTTCATTTACTCTTAACTACTTAAAAGCTATCTTGAAAACCGAGATAATGTTGGGTTTGTGGTTTTAGGTTTAATTCTTGACTTTGACCAACAATGCTATTATAAAATTAACCTTATCTGATTCGCGTGTAAATATATACATAATTAGCCTTAGAATTCATACTATCAATTGTAACCGAATATACTGAAAACATAAATTAATCCACATTTTTTTATGTTGTCTTATTGACTGGTAATAACAAGTGGAAAGCCTCATGTAATATTTGTACTAATTTCGTTATAGCAAATTCTGTATCTTGTAGCTGTGAACATAATTTTTTACGCTGTATCGCATGTAGGTTACTTGCTTGTGCATGTTTGTGTGTGTCTCCAGGTCCGGATCGTGTCCTAGTCAGCTACTACAGCAAGTGCAACCATCCTCCGATCACCGAATTTATGCTTCAACGTCACAACGTTTAAAACATAAAGAGCGTCCCAGCGTGCTCGCACAAACCACAAGGTGTGTTCGCACATATCTGTCACTACTATCATCCTTGTACATGTTTTTATCCTTTCCATCTAAAACCTATACTTTTTAGAAATCTGTTTCGTCTTTCATTAGAGAAATGTTATATACCTTGAAGCATGTTGACACGTATTCGTTCGTTTGTAAATGTTTGTTCTCATTATTGAAAGTAAGTAGAGAAGAACTCAAACCTTTTTAAAGTAACTAGTTATAATATAATAATAATTGAAGCAACGATAAAAAAAGAGAACTTAGTGGCAGTAAATCTTTCATATCAAACCTACAAGAAATGATCTTGTTAGTAGTGTTCATCTATATACCGAGTTAAAAAGTCCCGTAATTAAAAAAAAAAATAAAGCAGAAAGGCAACGATAATCCATTAAAGAGATAAACTAAGGGTATTGCGCATTACTTGACTAAAGTTTAATGCGATCCTCACATGACAGCACAACTCCCAGCCTTTAACCTTTTATAGCGAGCAAATTTTGCAACGGCGTCCATGTGTTTATTTAGGTTCACTTTATTACGGAACTTTCTAACACGGTATAATATTCCTGTTAGGTATGTTAATATAACAATACAGGCTATTAATTTACGTTAACATCCACTTGATCAGTTTGACGAACGCTACAACGGTCTTTAAATATAACATTTCTCAATGTTTTTATCACATAAATTTGTTTTGTTGTTTGCTATTCGTTGCTTCTTGCTATGCTATTATGTTGCTTTTGGAATTTATTGAAAATGATAAAATAAGGTAAATAAATAAATATGCTTCTTTGTTGGGCATACTATACATTTGAAGAATCAATTTCAATTTGGTTCATTTAAATAAGAAGCATAAAAAACAACTACGAGATTTTCTTTAGTCTAAAATTAAATTTATTTAAAGAAAATTATGTCATTGAACTTTGCAAATTAACTAGTTCATATGTATGTATTTATTGTTCTATACTGTTTTTTTTTTAGAAGATCTATTATCACATAGAGAACAAAACAAATAGAAATAAAAATCGACCATGTTGCAGATTCCATAAAAAATCTTGTTGAATAGGCTATAAATTAGGTGCATTTTGTACTTAAAAAACAAAAAGCAAAGCAGTTAAAATTAATTATTTAATAAAAATTTATAATTCGATTTGTTGCTCCCTGTAAGAGGTGTTTGATAAAACAATATACCGAAATTCTGCTTTTAAGAATATTTTTTTGTTAAAGTTATTTTTTTTTGTACAACTGTTCCAAGTTGCCTAAGATATTTATTCTGCAGGGTCATTCACCACAATGGCCTATTAGATCTACTTCTAAAAATAGTTTAGATACCTATTCAAAATTTTGACGAACGATATTATAGAGAAAGATCTATTTCCCAAAAATATTTTCAATTTCGCGGTTCCCTTGCTATATCAAAAACTTTCCTATTTCAAACAAAACATCTGTACATTTTGTGATTATCTTGAATATGACTCTAAAGTTAAAAAATTATGTTTTGAAAATTTGATTTTTATTTACAAAAGTTACAAACATGGTCATAAAAAGTCTCAATTGTATGACAAATATGACATTAAATTGTTAATAACGCAATGCGAAGTATACGTGTGTACTACTTACAGAATAAATAAATGATAAATATAACTTATTGTTGTTAGAAACCACCAATAGTTTTACTATTTAGTGTATAACGGCTTCAACTTCTGATAAATCTTTAGACGCGGGCATTTTGTGCATGCTTCGAGTTGTTGGAATACAAGAATAATTAAAAGGATATATATCAAACGATTTGAAAAACAATTACTTCTCCAAAGCGGTATTTACGCAATATTTTTTCCATGAATGTGTGAAGTGAACAGCAGGAAACCGCCATACTTGGTCATTTTTCCTTTTTTTCTTTTTTATATTACACTAGCCTCCCCAAATCTCCCGCGTGTTTTTTATTTATATTTTTTGCAAATAATATTATTTAATGTAATTTTGATGGGTGTTTACTACACAATTGCGCCATTGGAGAAATCGCCGCTGGTCGTAAGGCTGGTTAAAAAATCACTATTGTTTATTGTTATTATTAATTCTCGCATTAGTATGTTTGCTTGTGCGTATGCAAAACGCCTAAAACTACTGATATATCTCAGTGTAAATTATCAACGAAGTATTCCTATGTTCAGAACTGGAGAGAATCCCACTGGCAGTTCAGGATCTAGTCCAGACATTCACCATCACAGAAAATCCAACTCTTTAGATGCAGGTTCTAAAAGTAAAACGGGCACTCAAACGGTCAGAGAGCGCTTTCGATGTATTGCACCATATCCACCAAACAGCGAATACGAACTAGAGTTACAAGTGAATGATGTAATCTACGTTCATAAGAAACGTGACGATGGTTGGTACAAAGGGACTCAACAACGCACCGGAAGGACTGGACTGTTTCCAGCTAGTTTTGTAGAAAACTTTTGAGTGTAAATATAAATATAATTAGAAAAAATTATCGTCGTATGTTGTGGTTTTGTTATTACTATTATATTAATTAGGATCTAATCTGTATACTTTTTAAAATTAATATTACTAATACTGTATCTTCCTGTTTTTTGTTCTCTATTTAGCTGTGAACTTCATTTTCATGTTACCTTTATAGTATTTATTTTTTTTTTTGATATAATTAAGTGGCGGAGGATCTTTTCGATTATGTACATATCAAAACATTTCTTTGTAAGATAAAAGGGTTTTTCTAATTTGGGGTATGTACATAACTTAGATAAAAGAAAGTTGTTTTTGAAGATGTGATTCTGTATTTTATATTGTAAAAATATAGCGGAAGGTATAATTAGTAGTATTTAAGATGAATATTTATAGTTATAAGTTATTTGGATTATTGTCCCTTTTGTTATAAATAGCAAAAATTACAAAAAAAAAATTGTGTTCAATAGGTAATAATATTGTATTTTGTCTTAATTTATTTTCATGAGAGTGTATAATGATATATAACTTAATACTAAGTCTAATGTTTTATATATAAAATATAATTTATTGATTTAGGCTAGGGTTGAACCAACATGGGTGATTTTATATACAAATATACAAATAGGTATGGCGAACTTTTACCTCACGAAAACAAATTAAATTAAAATCATTGACCTATTACTTTCAACCAACAAAATATAGTAATAGAATGTTGGGTTTGTATATATTTCTTTCTAGAGAAACTAAAATAATAGAGACATGAAAACTTTATCTTCTACTGATATGCTAGAATGACAACGTTACTTACACAAAAAAAAAAACATATTAATAACTTGTAAGACTGATACTAAGATGACATTTTTTTCGTTATAAATAATTTTAATAATGATTAAAAAGGTTTTCATGTTTCATTTCACCTCTCTTTTTAGTATTAATAATTTTCATAGAATTATTTTTAATAATTTAGCTAATATATTTGTGAAATATATATTTTGCCATAAAGAAATATACATATGTGTAACATTATAGTTTTTAAGTAAATCTAATACCCAATTATCATAAAATTTTAATAATGAATCAACTTGTATTCGTGCAATCTAATTAATTTACATTTACACTCAAAGTATACATGTTATTATTTATTTTAGTGTATATTTCCAAACAAAAAGCTTAATTAATTAAGCAAAAATATGAAACAGAAAAATAATCCACTTATAAAGTATATAACATTTGAATGTTGTCATCTTTATAGTTTTGCCATGCTTCATTTTAATTCTTCATGAACGTTAAGTAACATTCATTACGGATCATTTATGGTCCAAATTTTGCTATGTTCAATAAAATTGTTTTAAATAAATTATGAATGATTTGTATACTATATTTATATGTATTGTATATTTTACTGATTATTAAAATGATAATCATATTTTGTTTCTATGTGAACTCCAAAGTTTTCTGTTTTCTGTTTATGGTTTGTAACATTACATACGAACACTTTTACAGCAGCACATAACATGTAGTCTTTTTTTAAATAAAAATTAAGAGGGCAGAAACACAAAAATAAGACATTTGCATTGGGACCTTTTAATAGAAAAATTAATTCCTCTACCGCACAATTAATCGTATATCATCTATTGTAGCATTCTGTTAATGTTGCTGTAGTCTGTCCTTTGATTATCAATTTTGCTGCAAATTTGCTAATACATTCGAAGTCGGAAATGTATCTTCTACTAAAAAATTGTACAAGCTGATAGTTTTTCTTTGGCAATATACACCGTGTCGAGCATATATTTGTTACGAAATTATATTACAATGTACCAGTGACGGCTGGTGGTGACATGGGAGATGAAGCACCATGCCTCGATTCCTTCGTGTATTTCCACTGAATACATTGTACTTGAAAAAATAAATATACGAGGATATCGAAGCGCTGTCCTCGACTTCCGGTTGACACCACCAGACGTCACCGCAATCCACATATATTAATAAAATAAGTTTAAATTGCGAAAGATATTATTTCCCATATCTATCATACTATAGGAATTGAAGTGCATATTATCTCTCTGAAAACTTATCACTAATTAGTTATTATTAGTGTTATGTATTATAACAATTAGCAAATAAAATAACTTACACACTTGAAGAGTTTCAATTTTTGAATGCATACAACACGACAGTACGTGTATGTAAAGAAATTCCCAATTCCTCAATTAGGCATTTATTGGCAGAGATAACATAATTTCAAGTAAAAGCACCAACATGAAGTTTTGTTTAAAAGGTACATCGGTTTTCAGAAGCGCTAAATTTTTCTCAATAAAGAATGGTTATAGAATTACTAATTACTAGAGATGACAAAGGCAAGTGAAATTATTAATTTTTTGCAGCGACTAAACAGACTTGTTTTGTCGACTCTTGGGGGAAACCAGTAGGCAACACGAACCCTTTCTTATGAGACGAATAGACACGAGTCTGTCCAGTCGCTGCAAAAAAGTAATAATTTCACCTGCCTTGGTCATCTCTACTAATTACCTATCAATTGTAAATTAGCAAGTTTTTCAGCGATAGTAAAGTACAGAAGAGGCCAAAAATTTTGATATGCGGGTTAAGCCGACAGAGAAACCTTTCACTGTTCTTGAATCCGGAATGAATTGTACTAAGCGCATGCGTTAAGAAAGTACCAGTTCTTACTAAGAACCAAGAACTGATTCTACTGATCTTGAATCGGTTTAAAAGTAATTGGGTGATGCTTATTGGAAGGATCTTAGAATTGATTCGGAAGATTTCAACATATGTTGGAATAAACTGATATTGACTTACTACCTCCTCCCTTAGAAAAATGAAAAATCTCAGTTCAAACGCTATGTGCAACGTGCGAGTTTGAATGGTCCTTTTTGTGACGTCATCCAGCCCAACTAATTATCTCATATGCAATTGGCAACAATGCCTATATTGTTATTTTTTATATTAAAAGCAAGTTTAATGTGCTTTGATGCATCTTAAGTGATTTAATGCTAAATGATAATGCCCTTCGATGCTTCGCTTGAATTATTGGGAGTAAATGCACTAAAAAGATGTATTTTATTTTAATTTTGATAGTGGAGAAAAACCTTTTTATAAGCAGGAACAACATAATTTCATTTCCATTGTTATTAGGAGTTGAATGTATGGAGTAAACGTTACTGATACACCTAGTACACATTTCTACGTTTCCTTCATTATATTCAACACGTAAAGACATTGGAAAGGAAAATTTAGTACAGGCTTATAAGATAATTTGTATTTCGCGGTTATTTAATTAGTTCGAACACCGGCCGCTCTAGTACTTTTGTAAGTGATTGAAATTTTGTACGGGAGAGGATCAGTAATATTGCTTATGCACGTCGCTACCCCTCCTTATTCATCACTGGTTGACAGATTCTGTTCAAATGCTATGTCTGATTGGTTAGGTTTTTTCCTATACTGTGGCCAGTCTAGTAAACACTAAAAATTAAAAATAAATGAGTCTGCTACTGAGTATGTTTTGTAAAAGCTCGAACCTTTGACTGAACTAAATATTCCAACAGTTAAAAAACGCACTCAGTGTTAACATGCCAAGTTTAATCAGAGCCAAATGAAGCGTTTACTTTTTGCATGAAAAAATTAATTCTATGGTTGGCTTTTTACGCTACAATTTAATCACCGTAGATTTAAATAATTCCACTTCATTGATAAACGAAAATTCGAATGAGGTAGATTTCCTTCATTTTTTTTCGATTGGCTATGCTGATTTCTTGATATCTTAAAATATTCAAATAAAATAGGCAAATAATATATGAAAAAGAATAAAATTAGCATTCTATAGTTTTGAAGTTTAAGAATTGTAATTTAATAATCAGAAAATGTTAATAAGCTTTGAAAATCCCACTGTCAAAATTCCTACAATTCAAAATTCATACAAATGTAAAATCTATACTATTACAAATGTGATTAGCGATTTCTTTATATTTTACTTAAGTGATACATATATCAATTATATCAACTTTTATATCTAATTTGGTAGAAATTGATGAAATTTGCAATATTTCATCAAGTAAAGAATACGCAGGCGCTACGAAGGAACTATCCCCTCTCAGAGTGCTAACGCGGTATAAACAGAATTTGCCCATTCTGAGCCGAAAGTTGTTAGAGGTAGGAAGCTACGATGTCTAGAACGTATAAAATTGGTGATCTAGTGTGGTTAGTATTTTTTCTAACATTAGAAAAAAATCCAGCAGTGAAAATAGGTTCATACATATTTTTTTCTTATTTTTCAGGGCTAAAATAAAGAACTGTTCGCCTTGGCCCAGCCGCGTAAGTTTCAGAGCCGCCACATTCAACACAACCGTTATTCCCTCTCTAAAACCTAATAATGCGCACGCATGCTTATATTTACACCGCGAAATAAATGGCACTTTTCAAATTTCTAACCTTTGAAGCACTTTAACACAATCCCTTATTCATGTACATTACATTTGATGTATCAACGGACTCAACAATGTCTTCTGTTTTCTAGGTGACTGTTCCTATAGAGACCGTGAAGAAAACCAAGAAAAATGCAACGTTTGTGTACTTCTTTGGAACCCACGATTAGTAAGTTGTTAATATTTACATTTTTCCAATGAGATTCTTAATTTGACAACATTCCAGTGCTTGGGTCGATCATGAAAACATAAAACCGTACATAGAGTACAAGCACATACTGGGTACATCAAGCAAGAGCTCATCTTTTAGAAAAGCAGTTGCTGAGATTGACGACTACATTGAAAAGAGAAATGTAAGTGCTACATAAGTATTTCATAGTTTACCAATTAATCATACTAGGCTGTTAATGGAAAGATTTACAATTTGAATTGGTATTTTCCAGGCCGATCCAAGTTTTGACCCCGAGAGAGAGAATGAAATAGATTCAGAATTTAACAGACTAAAGGAGGAAGAAAATGAAAAACCTGTTACACCAAAGAAAAGAAAAGTGAGTCAGTTTGGAACTTCTCTTTATATTTACTGATAATTACATATAAATTATTCGTTACTATAATATTTGTTTTCTACATTTAGACGTCTACCGGGACAAAACGTAATTCTGAATCTAATAGAGGTTCTTCAGCCAAGAAAAGAAAATCAACCCCTACTACAGAGAATGGTGCTTCTTCATCTTACACTTCTTCCGTTTTAACCAGAAACTATGAGGAAATATTAAACAGACCATCGTTATTGGATGTTCCGGTAAGTTTTTTAAAAACTTGTGTAAAGTAAAAATTGCTATAAAAGATTGGTTTCTGATTTGTTTACAATACTTCCAATTGGTTTCTTAACTTTTATCCATGAAAAAACCAATCTTCACCTTTTGGAATTCTTAGTAGGTTTAAGTTAATAGATTGAGTATGATGCCTTCGTACTTTATTTAAACACTAGCATACTAGGTAATAGCAGTGTGAACAGAACAATGCTATACTTTCGTTGATATTTTTAGAATTAAGATGCTGCAAATGCTTTCAAATATTTTTAATGAACTTGCAGTATTGAGTGTTATACCAACTTTACAACAATAATGATGTCTTCTCAAACATCCTTAAATACGTATTTGTCGCTTGAATATAATATATGTTTTCGCAATAAGGCATATTTGTTCGGCTAGAAATTTAGCAACCATAATATCTTAATATTATTTGTGTCGAATAAAAGTAAATTTGTGGTAAGAATCGGTTTGTAATTTGAATAAGTTGATCTACTAAGATGGGGTGTAGTAAGGCTCTAACCATCAACAGATTGCACCCATACTTGTATAATAATCGAAAAATAAGAAGTGTATCATGCCAAAACAGAATATAAAAGCACAGTTACATACTATATATACTGTAACAAACCAGATTTATGATGAAAGAAATCCTAGCGGTCTAAGAAAATAATCCAAACCTTTTTGCTTGCTGCCGTTTGCGAAAAAGGTTAAAGCCAGACTGGAATTTGTTAAATATAATGTTTATTAAATATCGAATGATTGGAAAAATTTGTTTTTGCCGACGAATCGAAATTTATTTTGAATTTTGAAGTGACGGGACATTTCCTCCAACTGATCTACCAATGAAAGTCTGAATGCTAAATATATTTCAAATAGTTCAATCCGTCGTTCTCTCGCAGCTACTGTACTTCTAGTTTTGGTAAAGGTCTTTTGTTTTGCATCATGCTATCGGACTACACCTCAAGATGTATTAATTCTATACACCGACGAAACGATGCCAGTCTGAAATGTTGACTTGTTCAAAATTGAGACATTGGGATCCGCCCAATTTGAATCCTATTGAAAAAAATATGATACTTTGCGTCGAAAAATACGGGATATAACATATAAAAACATTGTGCAACTATTTGCGATTTTTTAAACGGTCTGGTCCAATATAAAACTAAAGAAGAAAGTTTTGCAACTCATTAATGAAAGCGGTTTTTCATGTTAGAGAATAGAATACGAAATGTTAAGAATTATTCCTTGATCTTTTTATGCACTATTAGCTATTACGCTTTATGTTATGCTGCTCCATAACAGGAGTTCATATAATGTAAAAAAATAAATCATTTTCATTGACTCACTTTATTAAGTGGATTTTAAGTTAAAAAGTTCACCGATTTTATTTTTTTTTTTTAACACCTTTTATATTTTTACGTCTTTGGAAGGATAAGACCAACTTAAGAAGTGTTACGATATGCAGTAATCAAGGTTTTTGTTGTTAGGCAAAATTGACAAGAAAAAAGTGCCAAATGGTCTTTTGATCCAATAACTTTGCGTACTTGGCATAGTCATAGCAATTGTCGAAGAGTCAATTCTCAATTCCAAAAACATAAATTCTTGTTATTTATTGTTATTATATCCGGCATTTTTCGTATGTTCGTTATTTGTTCTTGTTATTATTTTTCATTATTTTTACCTATTTTATTCTTCACTTTATCCTTGTTGAAATTAATTTGGTATGACTGGTTCTTTTAAATCTATTGGCTTTTGGACAGCATGTTTGTTGTTACTTTTAGGATAGCTTTAATATTCTGTAGATCTGACAATTATCTTAACTTCGATTGCGCAGATTGTCCAATAATGGCCCAAAGCTTAAATATTTCCGGCTGTTCAAGGGTAGTGTTCATTATGTTCCACTTCTTTGTGAATTTAGAAGTACGTCAGCGCAGCTTGTATAAATACGTTGATGGCCTGACTTGCAGTTTCAATTTCTAATTGGGGTAGTTAATTTTGGATTATAAATGCAAATTAAGTTATCTCCTGTTTAGGAAGTAAGACCATACAACAAATTAAAGGCGAAGTTATTTCTCTTGTTTTGTTAAAATTTTGATAGGGTTGCGATTTTATATAGTATTAAAACAGTGGTAAGTATCGACATACTTCGCACCACTCAAAATCTGATTTATTCGGAACAATTCTTTCTAGAATCCGTGGATTCCCATTATAGACAATGAGAGGATGAGGTAGATCCCACAGCATTTAGGTTTAGGCTAGAATAGGCCCATTATTCATTCCCATTAACAACCGTACGATTCAACAGTTGTTATGCACTAATCAGATTTCGTGTTTTACGGAATATGTCGAAACTTTAGTGTTTGCCATACTACTTCCCAGTCCTTACTATTAAATCAATGTCCTGTATATATTTTTTTAATATTACAATGTAAACAGGCTTCCCTTTGATATCCAGATTTATAATCTAATGATACCTTCATACCAATTGTTTTCGCCAATTATGGCAGATTTGGGCGTTATAAAGTACGTCATTCGTCGAATTTTTTAACGTGGGCATTTTAATTCGTCTTTTGTTGGTTAATTTAAATCCAATGCAAAAATAATGTATAAAAAAATTTCCATAACATGGGAAACTTTTATGGTTGGACGATTTGAAGATCTTCTAATTTCAGAATAGCAACCTGACAACCAAGAAAAACTTGATTGGCATTCATGAGTATTACTGTGTTAAAGGCATTGTATTGAACAGCAGAGCATGCTTTGAGGACCTTGTTTTGAAATATGGCATCGTATTCGACTCCCAAATTTCTATGTTTTTTTTTCTTTCGGTTTGATCAGGAGGTTGTTGCTAGTCTCGGCTTAGCTAGCTTAAGCATCTTCAAGTCGCTGTGAATCAGCTTATTGCTCGCGAACTAGAATGTTCCGGCTATAAGTCGGTTCTGGAATATCAGTAGTTTCTTTGACTGGTAGTCGGCTACTTTGGACCAAGCTAACACCTCATGTGTAAATATTAGTCTTAGTGTGGGTAAATATAGCAACTTTTCGCTGCGCGCTATACCCGCCTATGAGTGGCATCAATAGTTGTCTTGCTCTCAGAAATTTGCTTATTGCGTTATATGCGTTCCAAATGAGCTACTTGTCGATAACCAGCCCAGGGCATCTCGCGGAGGTGCACCAGGGTAACAGAACCCCGCGACAATCACGTTGTCTTCGCGCGGCTTGGGCTTGTTGATGCAACGATCCCAATGTGCGATTCCGATGAGGATGATGATTAATAACGAAAAATTTTCTCTGGTTTGGTTTCTTTCGGAATTGTACTATTTTCACCTATTTCTCCATAAAGTCAGCAATAAATGAAAAAAATATTTCATTCATGATATCCTATAATAATTTTTCCAGTAGAATTCTTTAAGGAATTTACAAATCTTATCTTTTTCTTTAAAAAAACTTTATAAGAGCAGCTGAATTGTTTTTTTTTTTTTTTCTGATTTAAAAAATCGTAAAATTTTTACTTAGAGAAGTTTGTAATTGTTATTACCTTTCGAACGGTGTACGTCGCTAAGTTTCAATAAATGCGAATTTCGTAGCCACGAGTCAAAAAAATAAGCATGTCACTTACTTTTTTCATTTCTATTGCTTTAAGAACTTCTTAATGCCGAATTAGCCAAAAATATTACAGTTGATTTAAGAATTTCGCCGGTGAATTTTATGTCAACGTGAATGACAACGATTATATAACCATTAATGACGAAAACGAAACGATGATGGATTTTCTAAATCTGACAAGGCTTCCTTGTCTATTCTTTCTCCCGGAGCTTCATTACGACCAAAATGTAATGGAAATATTTGCATTTTCACCCGTAACTCAAACCCCGTTCTGTGTAATACTATCATTAGCAGAAAAAACGATTGATTTTCATTACCCTGAGATCAGACACCTTATGTTAATTATTTCTCACAAGATTTGATGAATACTGTTACGAAATGTAATAAACTTTGTATATACTCGCAAAACTAAGAAAATATTTAGAGTTGTTTTATTAGAAAAAAGATAATGTGCCTGGTCACTCTGTATATAGTCGTCCTGTCGAGTTTTTAAAATAATGCACTGACAATTGCTATACAGAGTGTCGTAAAGTTGACGCCCGTGCTTCTCGAATTTTATTCATCTAATTAAAAGAAGTTGAAAATGAAGACCGGAAAATTTTCCGTTTGCCATTTGTTATCGAGTTATTGTCTTTGTTGTGTAACAAAATACAATAAGATGGCTATGGCGAAAGTATTAGACACGTATAAGGACAATGTTGGTGCTGCTGCTCGGGCATATCCGGAAAGGTCTCTAGACGAGTAGAACAAAGGTTATGGGAAAGAGGTAATTTAAATTCTCGACAAAATCGCGGTAGGACGTCAACCTACATTAAGCGCCGATCAAGAAGAGCCAATTTTTGAATTAGTTGAGGCGGAACCGAGTACAAGCTTTCGAATTGTAGCGTCCTAAACTCATACAAAAAGGAGCAATGGTCTTATCCATTTAGGCCTCAAAAAGTTCAAGTTTTACACGACGATGTTAGAGAGTTTCGAGTTAATTTTTGTGCGTGGTTGTTGCATAGTGCAAACAATGATCCTTTTATTCAAAAGATTATGCAGAATGATGAATCTACATTTACTGAGATAAGTATCATGAATACTAATAACCTGTATGAATGGAGGGATGACACGCCCCAGATCTTATCAACATTACATAATAATGTAATTGGTCCACAAATTCTACCTAGCCTACTAAATTCATACGTGTCTCCAATTTTTAAGATGGATATTTACCACGGCCATTACTCGATGATTACTCCATTAGCAGCTAGATTAAGCTATTATTTCAAACATGATGGTGCACCGGCACGTGTGAGAAATTTCCTGGATGAAAATTTCTCTGAGAGATGAATTAGGAGACGTGAATCCATTCCGTGGTCTCCTAGATCGCCCGATCTGAATCCCGTGAATTACTTTTGCTGGAGCTATTTGAAAGAAAAAGTTTACCGCGAACCTGTTGTGTTATGTATATATATATATATATGTTAGAGTTCGTGCTTCGGTAATAAATACTGCCTTTAATTTGAAAGCATTTTGTGAAAACAGATGTGGAAAATAACCTCCTTTTAGATATTACTCATTTTAAATAAAGTTTAAAGTTTATATCTTACATTTTTGTAACTCAATAATCTTTTTATATCCACGGATTAGAAAAAAGCTGCAGTTAAGTGCGAGTCCTGTATTCGGACATTGTGCTCAAGTGGTTTCTCGCTTTACTATTCAATAATGATAGCAAGGACTGTGGCGTAGTATGGTAAACAACACATAAGTATCGGCACCCTCCGCACCACACAAGTTTAATTTATTATATAGTAATATAATAATTAGTCCGGGACGGCCGTTTCGAGGACACAAATGGTCCTCGTCATCAACCGGTGACCGGTCACCGGTATGTGTTATTTACGCTTTACTATTGTTTGGTTACCATGACAACACTAAACAAAACATATTGTCGTTGCCGCTACTAACAATTAATTCAAAACTGCAAGTAGTTACTTGCGAAATGAATTGTATAAATAAGAGTTAATATATGTGAAATGAAGTATAACGATACTTGGACTCAATAAAGGTCAATGCAATTATGTTTGGTTTACAGTCGCCATAGTAACCAAACAGTACTAACCCCAGAAACCACTCGCATGGAATACCTAAATGCAGGACTCACACTTAATTGTATCTCTTTTACTTTGACTATTGAACACATGTATCATTATTCAAAAAGGTTAGATATAATATTCCTACGCAATGAACAAAACATGTTGTGCTATTTAAAAAAATTACATTTCCGGTGTTTGATTTTTGCAATGTTTGGAGCAAAGTACGCCTGAACACCTTGTATATTTCGATACCATGTCTCGGTCGGGTACATCCAATATTTGCGTGGGCATTTGCTTTTTTATTTAATCCGTCGTCCTTGAAAGAATAAAAAAAATCAACATTAGCACTGAATAAAATATGATTCTCGAGTTCGATAAGCAAGTAACTCTTCTAACTAAAGTTTATCTGTGACTTAAGATTATGTTAACTATACCAGTCTTACATCGGTAGATGTTGAACAATTTTCTTCAAGATATAAGATATATTGTTTATTCTATTTACGTTGCGTACCGAGCACAATACTACAGCTTTACTGTCATATATATACGTACTATATATGAATATGTATATCCTTCATGCATCTCCGATCGGCACTCGATGTCGTATTCGCTTCTCGCTGTTTGTGGGTACGCACATACTTACTACAATCCCGGTGTGACTAGCGGAAATATCAGCTTTATTCATTAATTCAAATATTTTTTTATGACTCCTCCACGTATAGATAAACAAATACTGCGTGTGGCAGTTTTAAAGCGCAACATTCAATCGTAGCGTTCGAATCGCCTCCTATCGGCTGTTATGTGGGTCCCTGTTGGTAACTATTAGAATGGGCAAATTCCGGTGCGCACCATCGGCGTAGCTAACGAATGGACTCTTGCATGCGAAAGGAATCAGTATGCAGAGATATATTATCGCGAACGGTGCCGTTCCGGTGCTAGATACAAAAAAGGTTTTAATATGGTTTTTGTAGATTATGAACCGATCTCGATAAATTATCTCTATGTTGCTGAATGAACACGGAAAATTGCCATCTCTAGTCATATGTATAAAAAATGAAATCGAGATTGTATATAATTCGATGATTAAAAAAAAACTTGCGCCTTAAGCCTCTTCCGTAGCTTGAAAAACTGGAGAAGCGAGATTAAATATTTTTAACATAAGGCGCGTTTCCAAAGTTATTTCTGCAAAACGCGTCCGCCGTGAGGAAAATATGTTCTTGTATAAAGAAAACGATCGCTCTGCATCTAGTGATGTTATATTTGCACAATTAAAAAAATCTTTGAAACAACTTAACGCATCTGTAAACGAACCTTCACAAATTTGTCTAAGCGTGGCAAATCTGATTCTTTGCCTAAAACACTTTCAAACATAATTAGAACACACTCATTTTTTGCGCCTTCTACCGAACAAAGCTGTGCGTGTACATCTTTCACAATTTGCAGTGATTCCTCTAACGACAGTGAAGAATTTTGTAATTTTTCTATTGCTGGCACTACTCCGATGTAATTGCTGTGAGTAGTTTGTAAATCACTTTTAACCTATCTTCAAATTTTTTCTGACTTGTTTTGATAGCTGCACATTCTTTCGGATTGAATAATAGAACCATCTTCTTTATACTCTCAAAATATTTAGGATAGTAAAATGCCGTTTGTAACCATGTTCCCCAACGTGTAAGAATCGGTTGTGGTGGTTCCGGAGTACGAGAACACAGTCTGTGAAATTCGCGAATACGTTTTGGGGATTTTGTACTCGCAATTAGCGCATCCGCCTGAGGATAACATCTACGAATTGTCTCTGCCACAAGATGTAGAGCATGAATTTTACATGTAATATGTAAAAAGTTACCACACTGTTCCTTAAAAGACCGGCCTACAGAAAGCATGGTTGCGGCACCATCTGTCATAAACATTAAGACTTGATCTCTGGATATTTCAAATTTTTCCAATGTGCTTAGCACCACTTTTGAAATTACTTGTGCAGTACATTCTTCTATTCGTCTAGAAGCTAATAAAATTGAAGATGACGATAGATGTGGTTCCATTTTGCGCACCATAACAGTACAGATTTTTTTTGTAACCAATGAAGTTGTTTCATCCACACACAAGCACACTTTTTTATTTTTCAATGTTTTTGTAATTAATTTTATTTTCTAAATGTCCACGCACAGATGGTAAATAATTTCGTAACGTGGTCCTTCTCGGTAATGTAATATTGGCGTATTTGTTCCAAAATGAAATAAATGAATCGCTGTTTAACAAAGTAAACGCTAATATCATTGTACATAAATCAAATAAGAATTGTTCGTATTTTGCGGCGACACCGGTTTTGATATTATTTAGATGAAAAAAATAAATAAAAGTAATTGAACAACCACCGTATTCACCTGATTCGGCATTGTATGACTTTTGTTGTTTTAAGAGCTTAAAAAACATTTGCGAGGTACGATATTTTCCCTTGAATAGCCATACATATAGTAGTACAGATGGATGTGATTGAGAGAACAGGAGGATTAATATTTTTCATAAGAACATACTCTGTTTTATTTTACTATTGCTGATAATTCTTTCAAAAGTACCAACTTCTTCGAAATAAAGAAGAGAGAGAATAAAATATGGTAGTAGGGGTGATTCTTCGACCTTAAGCAAAGTGCTGTAAACAATATAATCGCGCCTGCCTTGTTGTACTGAATTAGCTTAACTCGAAATATATTCTCCTGCTGCGTTTGGGAGCAATTGATTTTTTTTCCCAGCTATTCCGGCAGACAAATATTAATGCGTTAATTATTAATATTACATTATAAAAAGCAAGAAATGTTACTTCTGCCATATGGTCAGTGATGCTTTAAGAGGCCGCAATGTTACAAATTTGTTAAAAAACATACTAAATCGTAAGACAGCTGTTTTGGACTTTTAATTGCAATTGATGCTGTCAACTTTAAAAAAAACGTAGGTTACCTTCATGTTTCAGCCGTTTTTTAGAAATTCATCCTGGAAAGAGGTACGATAGGTGATGAAACACCCAAACGAACTTCCCCTATTTTACACCTTTAAGGGCTACATTTCCAAAATTATTACGTGTTTGACACAAAATACTGTCTAAATTTCATGTTCGCGATTTCAATAGTTAATGATTAGTAATAGTTAAATAAATAATTAATATAAAATTAGTGTAGGTGGTGAAAACATTCTTATGTTTTTATATCGAATGAAGAATCCACCGTGTATGAAACAACAGATAGTGAAGATGAAAGTGATTATAATGTGTAATAAATGAAAAATAGAAAATAGAAATTCCGAATATTTGTTTCTGAAATTAAATCTTTAGTCGGAAACCTCCATATCTGCCTTCTTTTTTATATTTTTCCATATTAAGCTTCGTGCAAAAAAATGTTTTACTTCACTATGAATTACTAAACCAGAGGGACCCGACTGTTTTTTGTTAATTGAGTTTCGTAGTTTTGGAAATTTACAATTATTTGAGAAATGTCTACACTGTAGGCGTTTACAAAGTTTCCTATATTAAACTACAGTCAAATCCTGTGATAACTCACTGCACATCAAATGGCCTGTCGTTATACCCTGCAGGCTGTTCTAAATAAATTGTCAAAGTAAATAAATTTCGATGAACATTGACATGCTTATTGTAAGCGGAACATTCAGAATATTTCACTGCGTTTGTAATAGTTGTCTTAATATCCAAAGCTTTTATTAGCACCAGTTGTATCATTATATGCAATAGTTTAATAGATACTTCAATTTTTTACAATTTTATTGTTTAATAATTTAAAAACTGCACAAGAAGAGTCTGCTATGTAATACTATTTGTAGAAATAAATATAAACCCAGATCTCACTTTCTTCGAACGAGTCAACGTTTAGAAATAGTGCCACTTTAAATCGACACAATCTTATAATGAAATGTAACAAACAATAACCAATACCATCAAATGGGGTGAGACGGATTAAAGTTAGGATATCTACTTAATTTTGATGTGCAAATATTACGCTACTAAGTGTCTTGAGCGCTTGCTCCGATCGCTCAGCAGTGTTGAATTAAAGTAATTAGTAAACATTAAATATGTTACCAAATATTAAAACAAACTGTTCTACAAAAGAACTAAAACACCTTCTTTTTTTGAATAGGATGCTTTTTTAAATATGATTTTTTTTTCTATGAAAAATATTTAATGGGATGAATTGCTGCACATGAAATTTATCCATGCCTTTTCAAATATGCCACGTGTCTATACAAAGAAAATAAGCCAACGTGGCAACCAAAATGATGATAATGAGAATAATAACGATGTTTTTTTTTTTTTAACCACACGGATGTTGCAAACATATCCGTCATAAAAAAAAATACAAATAACAAAAATCCGTTGGACATTTTCCGTTATAATTTAGTATCAATAAGTTCTGCTTAGTTCCACTCAATGTTTAAAAAATGGCCGGCCTGGCTATGGGAATGCGTCCTTTCCAAATTTACTGTTTCCTTTCAAACGACTATAGATTTTATAAAATTATTTAATTTTGAGCGTTTTCTTTTTTAAAATAAGTAAATATTTTTCGTATTTCTTCGTTTCTACACGTATCAAAACGAAAGCGAAAGGGATTGTTGCGATGGTAAACATGTGACCTATATTCATGCCTAAATGTTCACAATAATTAATAAATCAGGCATATCCTTTAATGTTTCCAAGTAGCTTTATTTACTACTAGTGTGTTGACTCGTTTAAAATTCACGTGAAAAAAATTAAATTACAACTAAAATCTAATATTAAGTAACAGATGGTTTATTTTAATTTCAAAGTGAATACAAAAATTAATACAAAATATCCCATAAGTACTTCACAGAAATTACAAAGAGGTATAAATCGACAAAAAGACGCGTTTGGTACATATAGCATGACCATTAAAAAATGAAGTATTTTTGTTGAGCAAAAAGTTTTTGCCAATTTTGAGCTCCTGGAAGCTCCGCTGATTCAGTGCAAATAAAATTATACTTTTCTATTAACCTCGGTAAAAATGATCTCTTAATAAGCAAGCGATAAAACGTTTTAAAAATTTTTATTAGAAGTTGAAAATGACAATGCACCTTGCAGCGATCATCTTTTTTACTTGCGGTTGCGTTGAAAAGTTAATTTTAAACTGTTCCACAAGACAGCACTAGAACTCGTAGTATTTGTAAAAAATAAAAACTGTAATAAATATATGCTTTTGGGACCGTTTATCACCAAAGAAGGAACAAATGCTGTGGAAATTTCTGCATTAGCCGTTAATAAAAAAGCAATTTCTAGAGCTGTATCGTCTTATCATTGATAAAAAAGAACATGAAAGTGTAAAATCTTTTTATATTTATTTACAATGGATCTTGTTGGAGACATTTTTTAATAAATCATGAAATAACTAGATTTTAGTAAAATAATATTTACTAGATTTATTAAACATTGTTAAATTAAACATTTAGTTTGACGAAGGAGAGTGTAATATTTAAACACTTCGTACATGTCGTTGAGACGAAAGTTTAATGTCAAGTGACCGTGATTCCCAATAGAAAGACTTTCTTTCTTCGCGTAATTTAAAATAAAATCAAATTCTTTAATTACTGTTTGTTTACTCCTATTTTGTTACTCTGATATCCTATTATTTAAGAAATATATCAATCATAATAAAAAATCGCGCATTCATATATTCATTCAAATTTACTGTAAAGACATTATACATTATCTAAAATATAGATTATTTTGCAAATTCAGCCAAAACTTTGTATAATTGCATATCTCAGAGTTTTCTGTATATTTATGAAATACTCTTTGATATGATATAATTTAATTTACTTCCAGTACTGAAATAACGGCATTTGAAGAAAAAAATTAATTTACTTCACTTTATTCACCAGAACTCTCCCACCATCGATATCAACAACGTTTCGGACGCGCTGAAGAGCAAACATATCGAACCTTCCAATTTGACCTTCGGTTTCTTAGGCCTTGGCATCATGGGCTCCGGAATTGTGAAGAATCTCATCAATTCCGGGCACAAGGTGAATTTATGGAACAGATCTACTAGGAAGGTAAGTGTTGCAATTTTTTTAATGAAAGAAAGGTGTTGTAATTAATTGTTTTGTCTTTATTTCGTTTTAATCACTTTTATATCATTTATATTTCATGTGGAACATAGCATTTGTATTCACATAATCTGTACATTACACATAAATATTAAATTTATAGATGTTAGTTTCTAACAGAAAAATAGTTTTGCTTTTCGATCTTTATTTAAGAAAAATAGCTATTTTTCAAATGGTACCCGCTTAAATTTTACTGTACAACCCTTAAATACAGGTATATTTTTTACATACCGTTTAAATCTTACTTGCAAATATGTTTAAATCGATCAAGTCACGGAAGAAATAAAACATTAAGATAGAAATATAAAGAAAATAGAAAAAATTATATAAAATTAGAATATAAATTATCTTTCTTCGATAACTTGATTCAATTACCTTTAAAAGTCTTATACACATAAAGACAATTAAAAACCCTAATTAATTGTATAATAGCTATTGGAAAAATCAGAAATCACTAGGTTTCTACCTTAACTCCGAAGCAATTAGGTACAACACTATTTAATTTGATATAAGTAATCATTTGTCCTAAGAATTTATTGACCTACATATATATATTTATATACTTCAATATACATACTTAACAATTTTTAAGATAATTAAAACATTTTCTTTACGGAAAATACAAGATTCATCAACATTAGGCTAGAGAAATAGCAGTGGCTGCTCTGTTTATTGGTTTCTTCTTTTATGGAAGGGTTGTGGATATTGTTGTTTTACATCGTATTAGCCTTCATTGTATTTTTATCAGTCTATAATTTCATTTTCATTACCTATATGTATGTAGGGTACAAGAATCACAGAATAAAGAAGGTGGATCTTTTGTAATACAATTACTTTGGAATGTGAAACTATGAGTTAATTGGAGCATTAATAAACGCTACGGTAGATATCTTATTGCACAATCGCCTAGCAAGCACTATCTTTTTTATTCTGTGATATTTTTAGTAAGTACAATACTTTGTGTCTATTATATTGATCTAACACATGAACGGTAAACAATTCTAAGAAAGTTAATTACAGCGTATGTAATTTGTTTTTGTATCTCGAGATTGTAGTGATTTCAGTGCAAATTAGTTTTTTTTTTTTATGCATTTTGTCGTTGGCACTAATTTAAGATCTACTGAATGTGTGATGTTACTCACGTTTCCGTACTGTCTTTTATCACAGTTGCGCAGGATCTAGATCTAGATGTGGCATATATGAAACCTTTATAGAGCCGTTTCTTTCTTGTCTAGCGCTTCATCTGAAATTTCGATTTTTGCCGTGGTAGACGTCGTATTTTTTTCCCTTTCTTCATACACCTCCCCTACGTATATTTCTTCGTGTTTTGATGTACTAGGCTGCAGTCTTGGCGGTACTGGTTTATTATCAATTATGTTGATGTGGATTCCCGCCAAAGCATCTCCAGCGGGCGAAATTCTGGACCCCAACGATCTTTCAGTTGGTGTATAGTATAAAGACAATTTACTTTGTGTTATGTCAGAAGTGGGATCGTCCATCTCGGTTAACCTATCTATTTTGGTTTTCAAATACATGTCGATACCTTCTATGTCGTTGGCATCAAATACTACAGACTCCGCCCGCCCGCAAGTTCCAGCTCTACAGTTTTCGAAATATAAACTAGGTAAGTTTTCTAGTACCTTGTTTAAAGTTTGTTGTTGGTATTTGTAAGTCTCTCTTAATTGTAATACTTTATGGGCACTAAATTTCCTAATTTTATTTCGTTGGAAAATGTAGTTTTCCCTGACCCAATTCAATTGACTAGTTGAATAATCTCTAACCTTTCGTACCTTGTAAAATAAAACAATAATGTTAGAGGCAGTCTTTCATAACCAAAGATTTTAGAATTTACCTGATCATAATACTGATCTCTGAGCCCCGTTAGGTGTTGTGTACCTATATCACGGATATCCTTTAAGTGCTTGGTTTGAGTTTGATAACTCCCTTGAATCCAGTCAAGTTGCTGGGTGCAATTCTCTTTAATTCTATTAACCTATAAGCAACTGTTGCTACCATAACCGAAGAATTTTTCAAACTAGAATGCGTTACCTGTAACGTGTAGTTTTCTCTTAACCTTTCCAATTGTTGAGACTTATACTGTTCGATGTTATCTAGCATGGCGTAGATTTGTCTAGCACGCGGTGAAACTCTATCTCTCTTGCAGAAGCTACAGCAATTGTTCAAAATACCAAATCTGAAAAAATTAAGCATTTAGTTACCTCAAATGAATCGAAATAAATACAAATTCTTACTTATTTAGGACATATCGTAGGAACTGTACCAAAAGCGTCAATGCTAGGAATCCACCTGCACAATAGAATCCAACAATTATGCTCTGTATTCTAATGTTATTCCAATCTACTGGATCAATATGCAGTAAAACTTCGGTAGAGAAATTTGCCACGGGATTACTAGCATAGCACGTATATCGGCCGCAGTCTGCCCTCGTAACATTTTGTATGTATAGAGTTCCGTTGTCTAGCACTTGAATTCGAGGCGGTATTGTCCTTAGAGGTGTTAAAGCTTGATCGTGAGCGGAAGGGTGCTTTTGGAACACATCCGGTATTGTAGGATCGGGATTCCAATGGTACACTTCACGAGTGGGAGTAACCCAAGTGATAGAAGGAGGTGGATTTGCTGAATATCGACATTCTAAAAGCGCCATAGTTTTTAACCTGTATTGCCTAGTAGGTGTCTTGTACGCTATTCGAGGACCCGTGCAATTTAAGTGCTGCAATGTTGGTATCATATCATTTGGGTAAGCGTGGGGCCCACAACTCAGTTCGGATAGTGATATATTTCTTCTGCGATTTTCCACCCAAGGCGCAAACCAGAACATTCTACAGTCGCAAGCCCACGGATTATCGGCAATGTTCAATTTTTCCAATCTTGTTAAATTAGCCAGCGATAATGGTAGGAAGGACATGGCATTTCCGCTAATATCTAGCACTTTGAGAAAAGCTGTATCGTCAAAAACATATGGTTCAATTTCTTTGAGAAATTTGTTATTTCGCATGTACAAGAATTCTAAACGGGGCAGGCCTAGCAGTTCTGTGTTATGTATTGTTTCAATCAGCGTGTTGTCCAACGTAAGAGATTCTATTCGTTGGCTGAAGTGAAACAGGCTGAAAGTGAGTTGCTTTAATTTGTTATCGCTAAGGTCCAGATGTGTTAGACTTTGTAAACTTCGAAACGTCCCACTAGCCAGATTTGTGATGAAGTTTCCCGCGAGATTTAAGTACTGGAGCTTGTGTAGTGAATCTAACAGACCTTTCGAAATGATTGTTAGGGAATTGTTCGATAAGTCCAATATTCTGAGGTCGGTAAGGTCTTCCAAAGCATTCGAAGTGAGTTTAGCAATCCTATTATCATTCAGCAGCAACTCTTCGATGTATTTGTTAAACTTGAAAAAGTGATCCAGTATAGTGACGATGGAATTGTGCGACAAATCGAGCATGCGGAGATTTTTCATAGGAGCAAAAACTTGAAATGGGATAACATATAACTTGTTGTGAGATAAATACAGTCTTTCCAAGTTTAAGTTGTCAAACACCGTTCGTGGAAGATCGTCGATTTGATTGTGTGACATATTAAGAACTCGCAAGTTCGTAAATGATGTAAATTGGCAATTGTATAAGATGTTTATATCATTTCTGGATACATCCAAGGTGCTTAAAGCAGCAGGGTACGTTACCGAAGAGTTTATATCTATCAATTTGCTGTCGCTCCATTGTAGATACGATATGTTGGCAGTATTAACCGTTTCACCGTTAACTGATTGCAAAATCAAACGTTGAACAGTCGGAGTAAGTTGAATTTCTTCCAGTTTCACCTTGCTGCATTTCAATGTCGTGATATTGCTCTGAATACATCCAGAAGTGGTACGAAGTTGATAACCGTCTCTATGACGGTTGTGTCCTATCACCGGTAATGAAAACCATGGCAGCAGTATAAGATTAAACAAGAGAATACCGGCATAATTCAGCCGGCCGTGATCCATTTCTTAATATGCATGATTCGATACGTGGAAGATGACGATTTATACGTCTGAAATACCAATAATAATTAAAAAATTGAAATTGATTTGATGCTTACGTGCTGCATATCTTTTTCCTGTTTGAAGTATCACTTGGAGTTGTGATTGCATATCTAAATTATTTATATAAAAAAAAAATATCTACTTGATAGCAGGGTTTTTACGTTAAATGACTTTGCGAAGGCAAGAATGGTTTCGACAATACAGAACCATTCAAATTAATCGCTTATTTGTTGAATAACATTGTCTTTTTTTTAACATTGTGCAGTCTACAATCAGTGCAGCCTATCAATTTTCTAATACGCTACGGTATATGTAATTTTTTTAAATTTGTATTAATCAACGCTGAACGTAAATGAGACTTGTTCTTCTCTTCTCAGATTTTATCATAAACATAGGGGTATGTAAATATATTGCGATTTACAGTTTGCAGGTCATCGTGAAATTTAGTATTTTTCCTCGCACTTTAAGTTATTATGTTATTAAAGGTTGTTAGAATCAATTAAAGTACTCTGTTCAATCACGTTTGCATACTGTTAAACGTCAATGAAATTCAATTCAGTCCAATTGAAATTCAATTATGACAAAATATTTATAATTCTACGCGGTTTAGGTGCTTGCGTAAAGCTTTAAAGCTTAGTCTATGTAGCAATTATATTTGCAAACTAAGCATTTCAAGTATTTATACGTTTAGTTAATGTTAACAAAAGGTCATACTTTCTGCTATTATCTTTTTATTGTTTTATAAATCTGGCTACCTTTTATGGTATAAGTGGACAAAAATACCACAAGTTGTTTGAAATGCAAATGCTACAACAAAAAAGCCTAACAATGATAATGTTCCTATATGTATTTTTATTATAGTGTCAGTACGTAATCGCTGAATCGAATAAAATGTTCCTTTTATTACTGCACAAGTGTAAAATAGAGACTTATTAATATGTCATAAAAGAGAGGCAGAAGGACAACATTATTCTTACATAAGTTATAATGAAGGTTTTTAACGCATTGCAATTTTCATTTATCCATTTGAAAAACTTTATTGCAATAATTAATATTTCAACATAAAGATCTAGTTTTCAGCGATAAGTAAAAATAACACATACATCAATACATACATAAAAAATTTGTTTGTTTTGCTTTTGTTTGTTTTTTTCTATATGTAAAAATGAATTGGTTCTTTGTACTTCAACACAATATAATTTAATAATTATTAACGTATTTTCGAATAAAATGGATTTATTGAAATAAAAAAATTAATTCGATTTCTCTTAAATATCTATTTCCAACATCTTTGGCGAGCTACAGAAAATTATGAATCTATTAAAACTTTTTATCTACATTACTAGGTTCTACACTTGTGCAAAACAAAGATAAATTAATTAGCAAGCGTATGCTTAATAAGAGAATGTTTTTTGCTTAATCACATGACGTGTAGAAAACCTTTGCTGCTGTTATTTTTAATTGTTACCGTATCAACTAATTTGTTTTCAAAAGTGAATTTGAGATTATGCTAAATATTTCCTGTTACTTACTTGCTCGAGTCGTTGATAATGATTTTCGAGTAATTGTTTACTTTTTTTTTTTAATTAGAGCTATTTTTCTGCTTTAATAATGGAACACTTCACTTGCTTAAAAATACCACTCTTTAATTTTTGCACTTTATTCTCGCACTTTCAGAGAGCATATTGTTAAAAAAATAGGCCTTGAACATCCTCGTAGATTATTGCAGTCCTTCGTTTCTTTCACCTGTACCATTTACTTTTCAATACTTACCGTCCAAATTGTATGGGAAGTTGTTAATGTGCATATTGCTTCACTTTCTTAGCGCCAATCTTCTTATCGTCGTCGGTCGCTGATTTTCCAGCACTTTAACCGCCCAGCTACCTATATACAATACTATATACAGACGTGTCTGCGATGATCATGCATCTATTCCGGTCGAATATACTTCCTAAATATTGTAGTAGAGAATTTCGCCAAAATTACGCTTAGAATGTAATCTTCATGTCTCTATTATTGTGAAACGTGTGCAGAAGTAACGGATTTTGACCTTGTTCGAGTTTACACTAAATCGAACGAAACTCACTGGTTGACTGAGGTAGCAAGCTTACACAGCTGTATTAGTGGGGATCGGCTGGGACAGTTCCATTTGTTGTATGTGGAGGGAAGGTTCGTAGGATGTACAGCAGTGTCTGGCATTTTAGCCTGTAGATTTTTCTATGTTGGTTTGCATTTCAGTTAAATTTACGTGGGTTAATCAGAAAGTTATGAGAAAATGTGAAACGCGTAATATTTGTACGTACGTCACATTTATTGTTTAATCTTTAAAGAGTTATCTCCCTGGCAATCTTACCACAGACCTCCAAACATACATACATAGATATTTTTAGATAACCTTATGAGCGGTTGTAATCAACACAGCCGGTTTACAGTCACATACATACTTTCCAAATTAAATACGAAATATCAATCGCAATAAAGGTTTAAGGGAATTCGAAAATTTTTCCATAAACATTTGAAAACCATGATGCAATTGTTTAGATAGCATTTTTTTTAATATTTAGCTAGTGGACTATTTTAATCTCATTATTAACGAATCCTGCAAATTCAAATAAGTTGTTTCTGCATAAATCAGAAAATAGGTACCTCGATTTGTGCTTTTGTTCGACGAGTCGGATATTTTCTGGCTGGTTAATGATTTTTCTGGAAGCAAAACTAATATACAGGGTAATTTGTAACAGGTGTAAAACACTTTGGCATCTTGTTCGTGAGGTAATTTAAAACAAAAAATTTTAAAAACAAACATACATAGGTCGTACTTTTTAATTACAGAACTAAAACAAAGTAAAATTTTATAAATCCCGGATGATTATTAATATGCAACAAGAAAGAAAGAAATAACTGTCTAAAAAAATATTGCCTATAATAGTTGATCAAAATACCCTTCTTGAGCTCGAACACAAGCACCTACAAACCTTTCAGTCGTAAGCACACACTATTGTTGCACCATCTTGACGAATTTCGACAAATCTAATTGGGATTGTTCAACACTGCATCAACTACATCAATACAATTTAAATCTGTAAATAGAAAAGGTATATATACGTTATCTATAACATTTTTTGGTTTAAATGACTTCTTGAACACCTCTCTGGATATTCGACAGTGAAGGAAGCAACCAACTATTTCAATAATAAGCACTCTCAAATTACGTTTGTCAGAATTTTGCCTGCAACATTTTCATCATGGACATAGAAGAAGTACCGATATCTAGTTTTGAGCAAATTTTGAGAATGTCGTTGCTTATATACCTTTCTACAGATTTTTAAAAATTCGTGGGTTCTTCTACAACATATTATTACGTGGCAAAGTCGTCGTGCGCGTGTTTCTAATATTCTTGATAACGTTATCATGTTCGTAATCTATATGCATTAATTCGCAAAAAATTATCTCAATACTTACTGTTACTAATAACCATAAGTATAGGTATTAGATTACAATACAGTGATTTTTATAGTGCAAAAACCTAATGATTTTCTCAATAATAGTTTTAATAAAACAATAGAAACATGTATATGAGATAGCAATGAAAATTCCGACCGATGGGAATGTCTTTCGGTAATTATTGTAGCGTTTAAGCTAATTGTTGAAAGTCGTATTACTTAAAAATTCATATTAGGCGTTACTCTTTGCGCCTTATGGGTTAATGAAAATACGGCGAACTTTCGTATATAATTTGAAGGAGTGTACGAAACATGTAGAAATCCCAACGCCTTTTACTCCTTTTTTATAATAAGTGTTTTTTAATTTTGCAAAATATTTTGTCCACCAATTTCACGATTAATAAAATGCATTACATTGCTGGTATTATGCAAAATAAATTATGTCGAAGTTGGATTTTGATTACCTGTTTGTAGCGGTAAATTGTACGGTTGAACAAAAATTTGTAAATTTATTTTTCAGTTAAACGTAAGTAGCAAAGTAATTGCAAGTACACCGAGAAAAATGATTGCGTTAATTTAATACAAAAAAATGTGTTACCGCTTTTGCGTTGACTGAACTCAAAATTCGTTTAAATTAACACTTAATTGTATTTGATTCAATGTTACTTTTTGTGTTCGCTTTTATATTGAAGCAACACTATTTTGTTTTGATCCAACACTAATTTATCGTTAACATTATATTATTTCCACCAAATATAATGCAGTGCAGCAGTTAATATATAAGTATTTTATATCAGTTCATCAACAAGTAAATACAAAAAGAAAGAAAAATAAAAAATCATTGTAAACTGAAAATCACTACCACTGGTACCTTGATTAAAAAGGAGAATTATTACTTCAATATGTTGGTCCAGTGTTGCTAACTTTGTGATGGTTGAAGTTCGCAAAGGAATCAAATCTGCGAACTAGTGGATATTGTTTCTCTTAAAACATTTGAAATGAACATACGTTGTTGATTATGTTTCAATTGTTAATTAAGGAGATTTAATTAACAAAATTTAAAAAAATTTTTGGAGTCTCGATAAGACTGGAACTCAAACTATCAAGAACTCCAAATATGCGGATGGCCAGAAAAAAAAAGGAAAAATTAACATTAATAATTTACAACACTAGTATAATTTAATCCCTTTCAATTTGAAAAAATCCTAAATTTTAATTCCCTATGCGAGTGTGGGTGGACAATGCTGCAATTATGTTAATTACGGTTTGTAATTGAAACAGATTCTAAAAAAAAAACGTTGCGTCGGGCGGTAATTTATGCATGTAGCGAGGAAGGTCGGACTATATGCAACCTCAAAGTATCAAGACTCGACTATTGGGACTTTACCGTATGTCTAATCGCATTATAAGATACTTATTGAAAACAAGTTCAAGCAAGTGCTTAAATTAAAGGAATATACGTACTTTCACGATAATTATTAAACAATGATTGACGTAGTTGCTGAAAGTAGTTTATTATTGTCTGCAACAGAACTGGGTGTTTATCACCAATGTTGCCAACCCCAAACTTTGCAACTCATCATTTATCCACTAAAATTCAACCAAAAATTAGTTTTATGTAAAGAACACTAGAAATATTTTATTCAACGTATCAACATTTAAATTTAATTGAAATCAATGTTTACTACATTCGAACCAACATTTTTTTTTTCATATCTTGGTCGGTCGGCTTTGTGTAGATATGAATATTCGTTGTATGGATGGTTCACTGATATCCAGTTTATACGCACGTAGGCTTCTTTGGCGAGACTGCAAGACTTGGACAAGAACGCATCGTTCATTATTATTGGTACATACAGCTCTTACAGGACACTTCTAGTGCAACGAAATTTCTCAGCAATTGCTAACGGTACATTTTTTTACTGGGTGAATCTTTGTTAAACTGTTGTCAATATTTTTCAGAGACTTGCTTCAAACTTGGCCCATTAACTCGTCCATTTCGGTGTAAGCGTTCTACTACAAACACTTTTTCCTAAGTTCCCAGAACCATTTTCAAAGTGATTTGTTAGTAGGAACGTTAATTAAACATTTCGATATTGTTTATTTTGGCGCAATCAGTATTACTAAGATATCGTCTCTTTTATGTTTAATACCTGTCGGGAGTGCATTCTGTATTGGTAAAAACTTTTTGTATAGCGTGTATATCTACATATATAACCTTGTGTTGCATCTAAGAATACCGAATGACATCTAAATAAATCGTCATGCAAACAATCGATTGCCGCGTCACGAACTGCCATTTTTAATTCACTATTACTTTTCTCTGTTGAAAAAATGTAGCTAAAATAAAACCCAATAATTTATTTATATTATGCGGCACGTCAGCGGTTAATATTTGCCGGTTAATGGTCGCTTCTTATTACAGTTACACATCAACAAGATAATGATAGATCAACGTCGCTGATATTGGTCCTACAAGAAAATTTCATGGGTGGACATTTTATTTTAACTTGAGCATTCTTTACGTGATTTTTTAGTCTAATGTAGGAGTAATTTTTTATGTGAAATGCTTTAAGAAAAATGCTGGTTTTCACTGTACGAATAAAAACCGTTTCCTTTCATCTAGTTTTATATAGAGGTACAAGGAGCCTAACTTCAGCAAGTATGTTCAATTTTATTAGCAATTATTTTGGGCAGAAATTTAGCGCTGGCTATCAGTCGACGAGCAGTTACAGTCTGCATGTTATGTTGCTCCGCCTAATGGATAAGTATCGGTAATTTTCATAACAAAAAAACAAAGTTAAATGCTGTTGTTTAAGACGTTGGGGTACTGGAGTAGAGAGAATCCTCGCCGGATTACTGAAGTACATACTCAACTTTCGTAAAGTTAGTATGTGGGTAGGGATAGTCAACAATCCTTTCTTCTTTGACTCTCACGGGGCGGCGATATCTGGATATTTTAGGAATGTACTTGCACCTGATCCTGCGGAAAATTTTCACTTACCAAATGGTGATATTTGGTTTCAACGAGATGATGCATCTCCGCACTTTGCATGCCCTGTTCGCAAGTTTTTAAACAACTGGTTTCCTGGGAGTGAATCGACAAGCGGGGGCCAATAGAGTAGCTCCCTAGGTTCCCAAATCTTAGGCTGTCGATTTTTTTTGTATAATTCTGGAATTAATTATGACGTTTTTCGCACAAAGGATAGATTTGCTTATTGTCAAGACATGGGTGGATGTCATTTCCAACATTTGATTTCAATGAAACAATTATTCCACTTCTTGAATAACAGCATTTATTTTTCCTTTGTGATATTGATAAAATTTATATTTTACACTCTTCAAATGACTTATTCGAAAACTGAGACCACTAAGGCAATTAAATGAAACAATCTTGACAAAATTGAAGATGTCGCCATTACTTGAAAACCAGAAATGGAAGAACTGACCTGTCCTGACCTGTCTCTCAATATTTCTTCGAAAAACAAATTTCTTCTCAAATTTAATGAATTTATTCCATAATTTTGCTGCACAATGCATATCGAAATCTCAAATTTACAAAAATTTGTGGTTGTTGCAATATTAAAAAGTTTGGTGACTTAAAATTTTCGGCACTGACAATATCAACACAAAATAAACAACCGCTCTGTACATTGTTGAACAGCCAACTAGCCTCAAATTAGCAAATATAATACCAAATCACCTTCTAGTTCCACTTAAAAAAAAAAAAGTCAGTTTTATCATATCCCCAGTAATTAACAAAATATAATTATTAATATAACTAATTTTTCAATTAAAAAAAAAGGGAGATAAGTATCATTGTAACCGCTCAGATATCAACGTAAAACAATTAAAGTTCGGCGTTTTATTATTTAAATTAAAATTTATTATTTGTACTCGTACTTAAACATCTTATAACATATTTACCATTTTTCTCCATAGTGTTTGATAAGAATAGATTCGATTTAGTGACGTAGTTGAGCTATCAAACATATTTTGTGACAAAATATAATAATTCGAATTTTTTAAATTTTAATTGATTCGCCCGATAAACTATGTCTAGCCAACTTTAATATCCTAATTTTTTACCTTTGGTACCTTTTAACCACTTGTTAGATCTAAATGCTGCTTTATTAAATACAAAATATTGTTACTACAAATCTTGGCAATATCTATTCGATGGTGCATTTTTATGTGTAAAAAGTCAAAGTACAAATAATATTTCTAAAACGAATTGCATCGGGGGAATTTAAATTTCGATATAACCTGTTCTTTTTTATATGGAACGCACATTTTTCATTATATTCCCGTTTCAAATGTTGTAATAAATAGAGTTTAATCAAAATTTGAAACGCATGTATTTATGATTATTGGGATTGTTACCATTCGCGTAAAGCAGATAGAACAGGTGGGTGGCTTCCTTCATTTGTATATATATAATATGAAAGTACTGTAGGTGTAGCTAGATTTATCGTTTGTATAAATATCACGAAATTTGTTATTACGTAACCAATTTATTAAAGTATTTTGAACAGTTTTTCCTATGTAAATTTAATATTTTGATTTTCAACTCATTTGGATCTTTTTTAAATATACGCTATATCTAGCAGAAGCTAAATCACGTATTAAAATTGAAACAAAGGAAACATATGATACAAATTTTTGCTAATCAACAACATAACGTCAAAAAATCGGGCTGCTTCCAAAAACTTTGTCTAGAACCTTCCTCGATATATGTTTCTCGGCTTAAGGCATAATACGGAGGGTACAATACACATCGATGAAAGAAACTTTATTTGCAAAAATTAATATTTTGTTACTCCACCTCTTGCTTTTATCACAACACGCACCATTTTAGCCATGCTAACTAGAAGGTAATAATATTCTTCCTCCGACAGCCATCCTGTACACACAAAAAAATAATTACTTAGATCAAGATTATTAGGATCATTTGAAGTATAGGGTAAGTTCATATATGAGCAACGAATACGCTAATAAGAATACGCCATTCTTACCATTTAAGTATTAGATATTGTTAACAGAAGCTCATTCGTTACTATGCAACTAGCCAATATTTTTCGAACACGGAAACTCGATAATCTTCGTAGCTTGATCGTTAGCAAATAGACAAATTTTCTTCTTTAATTATTTGTTTTAGGAAGGCACTGCACAAATTGCGCTATAGCAAATAATTCAAGTAGTGTGAAACAGTTCTTGAATTTCTGGATTAAAAACCAAAACGCGTAGAGCGGTCGGTAATACAGTAATACCCTTTTATCTCTACAACTTGCGTTATAATTCTGCATATTTGAGTTTTAACCGTTTTATAGTCAATAATTTCAATATGAACTAAATTATAACGAGCTTTCACTAACGCGATTATCAATTGGCAGCGGGTCAAGCAATTACGTTTTGGTTCGCATTCAATCCTCTAGAAATTCCCCGTCCCCATAAAACTTTTCTAGAAAGTTTTTATTATGGTAGCAAAATAATCCCAGGTAAAACCATAACACGAGACTAAAAGTTCCGAAGTAGTTCAAGTAAACCAAAGAAAAATACTTTGGTACTTTTTGGTAGTGATGGTTGATATTTTTGCCTGCCACCTTCCTTCTTTAGCATTTTGGTAGATATGGCAAATTGCATAATTAGCACTTTCTTTCCACTGATTTACTCATTCTAAGAGATTTTAAACAACCTCGTAATGAGAAGGTTTCCAAATTATAATATTACCTAAAAGCAATTAAATTAAAAAGGGTATACCCAGGTACATGGCTGCCGGAAATAAACCCGAGATAATGTTTGATATCCTTCCCGTTTTCAGAGGCAACATGGTTGTCACATAATTATTTTAACATTTCAGAGTATTTGTCCTCAAATCCCATGTTATAGGATTACGATTGATTTTACACAATCCTGCTGTTGTAAATTTTCTAAAATCGATACAATGTTTGCTTACGCGGCGAATAAGCGGTTATGTTTAAAAAACTGTAGTAATTTCTATTGATATCGAGATACATATACAAAATTCCATTGATTAATTTACATATGTCCTTCACATTTCATAAACATTGCTTGGACATGCACACGTATCAGACCGATAGCTAATTAAAAATTGATGCTTTGTGAACCACAGTAATATGGAATCAATTTCTTTCTTTACAGTATAATAAATTTGACTTGCGCCGCCGTTCGTTGTATCTGTGATAGCAGATGACGTCCTCTTTCAAATTTCCCGTCTCTCTTTGTTTCGTTCTTTAGGTCCGACCGTAATAACATAGCAGCTGCCTGCTATTCGCTTCGAAGTTACCGTTTCCTGACAAGCGTATACGGAGCTGTGAACGCCGTGCGCCTTATGAAATGGCGGGATTCCTGTTAGCGGACGATCAATAGAATTCGAAATGTCTACCATCCACCGGGTCACGTGCGTTTCGCGTGTTTTCTTGTCATGATTTCCGTTGATCTGCTATGATAAACCAGATAATGCGTTGTCGGAAATAGCGAACACAAGATCGCTTGCATTGTTGTATTTATTACACGCCCACACCTAATCCTCTCTGACTTGAAAATGTTTCTATGAAAACTAGTTTGTTATATGGGCAGCAGAAAGTTAGAAGAGTGCTATATTTGCGTTTGTTATAAAAACGCTTGTTTAACGTCATTCGAAACAAGCTCAAAGTATAGGAGAATCTCGGTTTGCAATAAGGCTCTTTATAACTTCTAGTCTGGAAAAATAAGAAACCTAAATTTCTATAAATTAGAACCCAAATAGCCATCGTTCCTAGAGTATTTTGGAAAATATTTTGAAAATTGAAAGGAAGCCTTCTTTTTGAAGAACTGAAAAGATAGATAGGTAGATATTAATACATGACATGAATCGAAATACTGCACTATCTTTATATTCAATACTGAACGTACTGTATATTTCGAAGGTTCCATCATAAAAATTTACCCTAAAATGTTTGTTGCATTTCGGATATTTTGAAAGAAATATATTTCTACATGTAGAGAATTGAGGCCAAAATTATAAAATCTTAAAATCTGCGTTCGCATTTCACAAGGCGTGTCACGCAAAATATAGACTTGCCTCGCAATGACTCGGGCGAGCCGGTGACTGAATGATGTGAGAAACCGCTAAAACTAACATGCTTGTTCTATCCCTACTTTCAAGAAAAACATTTTTTACGAGTCTTAGAACTACCCGCACGAAAAAATACGGAACACGGACAAATAGACGGAAGGGTCTCTTGTTATTGTAGTCCGAGACATAAAACGCCTTACGCCAATAAATCGAATAGAATTAAGTACGACAAGGTTCTCTTTATTTATTCATCAGATTTTTGTTGTGAAGTTACATTCTTAATCAATTTCAAGTTTTATAATTTAATATTAAAGTTTCGTTTATGTGTTGGGCTACACTTGACGAATCTAATCTACCAAAGCGATAACACCTGATGTGCTCCTTAAATCGGGTGCCTATCGCATTTTTCGTTTTACCAAAATTGGCTTTATTACAATCACTGCATGCAATTTCATAAATTCCTTGGCTAGATTTATTTTTAAATATAAAGCTAGAAACGTAATATGCGTTTTATTTAAAAAAACGTAGTAGGGGATTTATTAGTCAGCCTGTATATACGAAACTCTAGAACGTCTATTGGGTTACCTGAAATTGATACAATTACTGGTTGGAACTCCTGCAGGTTATCTAGAATTAAGAAAGACAAATAACCAGTGATGTATGTATCTAGTTGCGTACCGGAACCATTTATTCTTAGAAAAATGAAAAAGAAAAATGTCATCTGATTTGCTTCAAATTTATTTTTCGGACATTTCCGCATATTCTACTCCCACGTTAAGTATCTGCCCGCGCATCAGCCTTTCCCTACGCCGCAAGGTCTAACCTTTGACACAGTACGTGCTAATGATGAACTTCGTGTAGATGGCGAGATATAATAATGTCTTATTAAATTAAATTTTGCTCCCTGAATTATCGAAGTAGGGTATGATTAGGCCAGTATAAGAATTGTTTTACCTGTTTTATTTAAAAATTGTTATATGTACTACACGTATCAACATGTATAAAATATATTTAGCCAAGAAAAACGCCATTAAAGGGTTTTTATTAAACTAAAACATCTTGAATGTAAGAATGTAAAAACCATTCACTTAGGAGCATTTATAGAAAGGTTCACTTAATTCATAAATAATATGAAAAGCAAATATAGGAATAAGCATTCATTAGAACCGCTATTGTCACAAATATATTCCAAAAAGTATTGTTATTATAGTCGGGTCATAGCATAAATTCCTTTGTTCGCTGCGACCTTAGAAATCTAGTATGACAAAATGCTCTTGTGTCTGTCAGAATAATTGAAGGCTTTTAATGAAGCGTGGTACTGGTCTAGGGTCTTCTTCCTTCAGTTCGGTAGATGCAAGAAATGGCCTACTGAAACAGCCGTGTGCGACTGATGGCAATACATTTGCATAAAATGTGTTCTGCCGTCTCCACATCCTCTTGGCATAGATGAGAAATCTGATCTTCGGCTTTTCCTAGTTTAAATAAGTGAATTTTAGGATTACTTGACCTGTCAAAAAGCCTGCCAGTAAGGAGCCTGTTTCTTTCCTGGAACACTTTCCCAATACTTGACCTTTTGGTTTTCCTCCCAGTCTTTATTTCTCAAAAAGTAATTACTGCATTTGTGCAACGGAAAGGAGCAATACACAGCACCAAAATGCAATACTGTTTCACACATCTCGGCAACAGATCGTATTTAAATTCCATAATACATGCTACGAATAGCTTTAGTTTGCATTTATAATTTTCGTAATACAAACTTGGTACTGCAATTGTAAATGAGCTGAATCTTGGGGATTTTGGAAAAGAAATTAAATGAAAGTACAACGCAATTATTACCATTTACAATTAATTTTAAATGTTTGCTACAATTTTGGTGCCTGTAAGATCAATCAATAGAATAGTGTAGCAAGGAAGAAGTGTACATTTTTGATTCAAAAAGGATACTGAATTAGAAATGGTTTATTTGAGTAACGTAACAATAAACTGCAACTGTGATAGCATGTTCTATGGAATTTAGCGTAAAACAATATTTTATATTAACTTTTATATCAGATGTTGTCCAAAAGCGGCAACCTCACGCATAATCTCTTGTATGTTTAATAAATGCCAATATTATATTAATTATATGCGTCTTAATTTTCTAGTAAATATCTTCCTAATACACGTGGCGAGCAACTTGCATAAATGCACACGCTCGTTCATTTTTACGTAATATAAAGTAAGATAAATTTATTTATATGCATGTGCAAGTCATGCAGCCAAATACCACCGTCTACTGGTTACTCTTATTAATAAGTAGAGTGGGCAAATTTGGGTGCGCACCTTCGGCGTAGCTAACGAATGGACTCTTGCATGTGAAGGGAGTCAGTATGCAGAGATATATTATCGCGAACGGGGCTGTTCCGGTGCTAGATACAAAACAGTTTTTAAGATGGTTTTTGTAGATTTTGAACCGATCTCGATAAATTATCCCTTTGTTACTGAATGGACACGGAAAATTGCCATCTCTAGTCATATGCATAAAAAATAAAAGCGAGAGTGTATATAATTCGATGATTAAAAAAAAAACTTGCGGCTTAAGCGTCTTCCGTAGCTTGAAAAACTGGAGAAGCGAAATTAAATATTTTTAACATAAGGTGCGTTTCCCCAGTTATTTCTGCAAAACGCGTCCGCCGTAAGGAAAATATGTTCTTGTATAAAGAAAACGATCGCTCTGCATCTAGTGATGTTATATTTGCATAATTAAAAAATCTTTGAAACAACTTAACGCATCTGTAGACCAACTTTCACAAATTTGTCTAAGTATGGCAAATCTGATTCTTTGCCTAAAACACTTTCAAACATAATTGGAACACACTCATTTTTTGCGCCTTCTACCGAACAAAGCTGTGCGTGTACATCTTTCACAATTTGCAGTGATTCCTCTAACGACAGTGAAGAATTTTGTAATTTTTCTATTGCTTGCACTACTCCGATGTAATTGCTGTGAATAGTTTGTAATCACTTTTAAACCTGACTATCTTCAAATTTTTTCTGACTTGTTTTGATAGCTGCACATTCTTTCGGATTGAATAATAGAACCACCTTCTTTATACTCTCAAAATATTTGTGATAGTAAAATGCCGTTTGTAACCATGTTCTCCCCAACGTGTAAGGATCGGCTGTGGTGGTTCCGGAGTATGAGAATGCAGCCTGTGAAATTCGCGAATACGTTTTGGGGATTTCAGAAATACTGCTTTTTTACTCGCAATTAGCGCATCCGCCTGTGGATAACATCTACGAATCGTCTCTGCTACAAGATGCAGAGCATGAATTTTACATGTAAAATTTAGAAAGTTACCACACTGTTCCTTAAAAGACCGGCCTACAGAAAGCATGGTTGCGGCACCATCTGTCATAAACATTAAGATTTGATTTCTGGAAAAATTTGGGAACTAATTTTTCCAATGTTCTTAACACCACGTTTGGAAGTTACTTCTGCAATACATTCTTCTATTCGTCTAGAGGCTAATAAAATTGAAGATGTCGATTGATGTGGTTCCATTTTGCGCACCATAACATTAAGTACAGAAATTTTTTTTGCAGTCAGTTGTTTCATCCAAACACAAGCGCACTTTTTTTTTATTTTTCTATTTAATATAGGCGTATATTTTTTAAATCAAATAACCTTGTTGGAAATTAAGAATATGGTGGAAAATATTTATTCCCTATTTTACGAAGGAAAGAAATAGAACTTCAATTACATAAAAGCATGAATTAGTTTAACTACATATTGCTTTGCAGTTTTAGTACAAAAGTATCTAATTATGATTGAATTATGTATAGTGAATTATTTAAACTATTTAATATTAAGGCAGCGTGTTTAGTCGATTCACTTCACGGTATCAAGAAACACGCTGCAAAAAATGTAAAAACATTTATTAGGCATACGTGTTAACTTTTTAAGTAGTTAACATGTCACCTTAACTTAAACAAACAAAATTCCTATGTGAGATGTTGTTCACTTGTATTGTTACTGTTAATCTTATAAAATTTCCACCGTTAACTGGTACGAATGTAACGTACATTTTTTTAATGTTGTAACTCAAATGATAAAACAGATTATGTGATAACAGTCTACCGCTCTCCTGAATCTTTTTAGATGCCAATGTTCTTCAGTAACCTATATAGTATATTTTTTTAAAAACGGGGTATATGTTTGGAAATTGTTCTTTCAAATTTTGATTGCCGATTAAGTAATTAACATAGCATTAAACAATTCCATTTGCGTAAATTAAGAGATTGCCACATTAACATATATCTTTGCTTATTTTAATAAACCCCGATTTGAATCCATTCATTTGAATTCGCTCCCCCCCGTATATATCCGCGATAAGCTGTTAACTTATAAGCGGCACACAAAAATTAATAATATGTAGGATAAATTAAATTACAGTAAAGGTCATTATCGGTTACAACTTTACTACACATAGATTTATCGCCCAAATATCCTAGAAGTTCTCGTATTTATGATATCCTAGTATCCACATATTACGTACTTCCTTTTTCATCTAATCGTAAAATAGAGTGAGATGTACATATGTTATTTGGTTACTTCCCATTTTCTCTCCGTTACGACGAAAGTGTTGGCATTCTTTAGTCGAATTACTTTGCCAGAACGCGAAGTCTTAAGAGATAAATATACATTTTTTTGGCATTATTTAGGAATCTCGAATATGATGCATATGCTTAAAAACGACGTAAGCAGTAAGTATTAACAAGCTTGGTGTGTGAACATCGCTACTTTGTTTTAATACGTATATGTATATTTGTTTCGTAAAGCTGAAAACGTACATGTTATTTTAAATAGTGCCTATCACATTAAAAGGTAATAGTTGTAATATATAAATTAGTGGCATTTGCTATTTTTTAGAAATTTCTTAAGAATAATGAATGAATTTAGGAAATGTAAGAGTCTGTTTTTTAGGTGTACTAAAATAACGAAAAGAACGATAGGCACCAGATTCAAGGGACACTCAGATCTTATCGCTATGGTAGAATAGAATCGTCAAGTGTGGCACAACACATAAAAGAAACCGGGTATAATATTCAAGTAGAAAATTGATCAAGAAGTAACTTCGCCGCAGGAATTATCACTATTTATATAAAAAGCAGCACCAACTTGATGAATAGAGAGAACGGACTGTTGTCATTCTCAGTTCTGTTTGATTTATTAGGGTAAGGCACATGTTTCGTGCTGCAATGACAAGAGACTCTTTCATTTATTTTCCATATTTTTCCAATGGTTTAGTTTTAGGGAGTGGAGGGAAAAGTATTGTGTTATTTTCTCACATCATTCGACCTTTAGTTGAAAATGAGGATCAACGCATCCTCGAAACAGCTATCCCAGATTAATTAATTAAATTTGTACAGTGTGAAGTGTGCCGATACTTTTGTGTTGTTTGCCACAGTCCTTGCTATCATTATTAATATACAGGGCATATCATCATATAAGATAAAAAAGTGAGTTCCTGGTCGGTTATTCATCGATCACCTTGCATATACGGACATATTTCCGAAAGATACTCTATATTATCTATTATGTTATTAGATTTTTTTAAGTTTGTTGTTAAAATCGTGCCTATTTATACAATAGGCTCAGTTTTGCAATTCCAAGAAGTTGGGGCACACATATGTCCCGGAGCTGCATTTCGCATCCAAAAATATCCACTCTGTATACATACATTGGCAGAAATTAATGGATTTCTTAAGGTATTTTCCTCCAAAATATTTACAAGTCAGAATTAAAATATAAAACGGTTTTGCTTTCTGAACGAGAATAAATATAGTGAGGTTGTATAGAAGTAATTTTATTGCTGTTAAATATAGACTTTTTGTGTTGATCTAAGAACAAATTTATTCATTCATTGCAACAGTTTCGCACTGACGATGTTGAAACGTAACCAATGAGAAAAAGAATTAACATAAAAATTATATTTGTACAAGTTGAAGATATAAAAATATGTACACCTACATATGTAACATACGTTATAAAAGAAATCTTCCAAATAGTATTGTCTACACGTAATTAAAATGTTCTATTTGTTGCAGGCTGAAGATATAAAGACGCAAGCAGAAGTGAACCACGCTGGCTATGTAGAAACTTACTCAGCTCCTTGCGACGTAGTCGACAATTCCGACATCATATTTTGTTGTGTTAGCGACGTTGTAGCTGTTAAAGATGTAAGTTTTTTCCAATGTGAAACATTAATGTGTTAATACCAGCGGGTCATAAATTATAGCCCACTAAACGCAGGAAACCGTCGTCATCCGAACTTTGTTAATATGTAATGACTGCTCGCAGGATGGTTTACTTCCTACTTACTTGCTTTAAAATAATTGCGCAAAGGATGTTGGTAGAATTAAAGAAATATAAAATATTAAAAAGAAAAAACAATAAAAGAGTTCCAAATACAATATAACTTTTTTTTTTCAGTAAAACAATTTCGTTGTATATTTTGTATCATTCTAGATTCAATGAGTTTTTAGTTACTTTGCTTATTTAAAAGCAAGCAATTTTGCCAAATTTTTAGAACCTGCAAATTTATCGTGAAGCATTGAAATTTTATTTCTAAAACGAGAAGCAAGAAAAACGCAAATATAACGACCACCGTGATGCTGTAAGGTGGAGCACCGCCTTATATAAAAACAATATTGTCGATATCATGATTCTGTAATGCGTAGTACATAGCCCTACAACATTCGAAAGTACCATTACGTACCCATTTATCGTTTGTTCATGTCTCATTCCTTCATAAAAATGTGGTCTTATTAGAAAATTTAAAGCCACAACAAGCAGTAACCTTGATAGCATGTAATTCTTGTTGAATAATCGTATTTGGATTTAGTTTCTTATAATTTCTTGCAGTTGTGCATTAACAGCCCCACTTAATTCATAATGTGCCTCATCCGTCTAAAAGATTTCGTCTAGGCATTCGGGATTATTCTGTATTTGACAACATTTGCAAAGCGAGAATGACGTCAATCTGCTTATCTTCTTCTGATTTTATAGAGACAGAGGTGAAACCACCTAAGTAACATTGGTCTACCCGATCTTTTTTATTGTTAGCTGTACATATATCCTCAAATTTTTGCGCGAACTTGAGAAATGATTTTATTAGAGGTCAAGGTCTATTTTTCCATCAATGTTATTACGTTGGCATATTGTCCGTTGAGTTCGTACTAGCACTGAATGAGGCCAATACAAATCCGGGTGGCAAAACTTTTTTTAACAGATATCGATTGCAAATTTGTTCAGTACCAAAATCATAGTGTGACGTTTATTTTGAAATTAGAAAAACTAAGTCACCGTAGCAACATTATGTAAACAACTATATATAAAAAAAAAACAATCCTCTAAGCCATAATATCTGCATGGAACCAAATTATTATGTGCAAAAGGAGGAGGCTGGCACAGTAAAATTCAATTTTTTTACATTATTAAAACGCTCAAATTATGAAAATAACCTATTTGTGGTTTTCAAGTAAAAATTGTTTCTATTAACAAATTGAAAAGTTATATATCTCAAAGAAAGTATCCTACGTCGAAACTCAATTTTGTAATAAAATTTTGTTATGTGAATTGGTTCGCACTGGATGACGATTTATTGGATTATTCCAGAAACCGCTAAAAATAGGTGTAGGGACTCTTAATATCGATTAAACACAATCGAGAAAAATCATTTTGAAATTGGTAAAGTCAATCCTGATAACCATCCTCTACATTTGGTAATAAAAACAATTTATTGACTTCGTCACCCAATCTCAACCAATCCATGCAACAAATTTTATTGCTAAATTAAATCACACGATACGATAGGATCTAATACCAGCATCTTGTCTACTGATGATATGTTATAGCGACATTTTACATTTATCTTCAACATTTTAGAGCTACTGATTGTTGTATTTGTGTATTGTAAAGTATGTTTTGTATCCTGCAATTTTGAACTTCTCACGCGTCCACAATAATAGATAATCAACATGTTTAGATCGCTCGATGCATAACGTTTAGATTGTGAGTTAGACAGGACATTGTTCGGTACAGTCCATAGCCTGAGTAATATAGAACATTTTATCTACAAGATAATACGTAGTTGGAAATAATAGATATGAGATGAACAAAGTTGAATGAATGAACTATTTGTTATTTTAAAAAAAAAATTGACCTGAATGAAAATTCCAGTGTGGAAGTTGAAAATAGAATGTACTACTTTATATTAATTAAATGTAAGCATTCCTTGCTAGTTTGTAATCGGCTTTTCAAATGTTATTTTCGTGTTTCTCGGTCTCTATATAACGCAGAATGCAAGTTTTATTAAGTTTACAAAGTTTTGCTTTGTGCTCACTCTACCAAAGTAGATACTATTCAATCACAAGCCTATTTAAAAATCTTTTAAAATATGGAAACTTCATAGAACTTTCCTAAATTTATTTGGTTGAACTGACGTGGTATCAGTCTCTGTGAGAAGAATGAAACGCAGTGCCTACTCCTTGTAGAAGCCTATTTCTAATAGCAAGAGTAACGTTTTTGCGAAAACGTCTTTGACACATATGACTAGCAACGCAAATGAACTTTTACGCTGGCTGTAAATTAGCAATTTTTAATTTTAATTTATTTTTGTGCATGGGTACCTAACGTTTTCACTTATAGTTTGCGCTGAAAATGAAAATAACTGTTGGACAATAAAAGTTATTATTATGTTTTAAAACAATGCACAATATTTTGTTTATTTAAACAAAATATTGTGCTGTTGTTTACTTTTTACTATTTATTAAAAAGAAAACAACAGCAACAACAATTGGAAGTGACCGTAATGTTTTTGTGTACTGGATTAAAATCACAAATTTCTTATAAATATTCCGCTATTCTGTTTATGATTTTCTGGGTCATGCATAAATTATTTCTGAAGTTTGGATTAGAAAATTTAGTTTAAAAAAAAGATTCCAGCATAAAGGCGAGGGAATGTACTGGACTGACCGAAAAGGCTCCCAAGTAAACGCACGTTCAGTATCTTGTATGAAACGCTGGTATCGAACACGAGAATATCTTAATATCACATAAACTTTGCCAATTTACCGGAAGTTATAATAAATTACAAACACATTCTTCTTTATTTCAGATTGTTTATGGTAATTGCGGTCTAATGCATAACAGAGACACGCTGGACGGGAAAGGTTATGTGGAAATGACAAGTATTGATAGTGAAACATCGTTGGATATCTGCAATTTTATCACTAAGAATGGTGGAAGATATTTGGAGGCTCAGTTACAAGGAAGCAAACAGGAAGCGCACGATGCCAACCTAATAGTTTTGGGCGCTGGCGACGAAGGATTGTTCAACCAGTGTCAGTCTTGCTTCAAAGCAATTGGTCGTACAGTTTTTTACTTAGGTGACGTGGGATTTGCAACCAAAATGAACCTAGTTCTTCAGGTCATTAAAGGAGTTGCTCTGGCTGGTTTAGCTGAAGCTTTCGCGTTAGCCGATCGGTCTGGCATTGCACCCAAAGACGTGTTGGAAGTGTTTAGCTTGACGGCGATATCGAATCCGTTTCTAAAAAGAAAAGCTGAACTAATAGTTTCCACCGATTTCCAGAATGTTGAACAGCCGCTAATGCATATGCAAAAAGACACTAAATTGGCTTTGCAACTTGCCGATTCTTTACGACAGCCTTTGTTGATGACCGCTGCTGCTAATGAAATATACAAGCATACGAGAAGATTTGGGTGCGATTCTCACGATGCAGCCTCCGTATACATGCGCGCAAGGCATTAATATTTTATATTTATATTCATATTATTGAATAATTGCAATTATCATTTATAAATAATTTCCCCCCGTCAGATGTTTCAAAGTTCAAATGGGATAAGTAAGTTAATGGAACAAAGATGGTCAATGATGACGATGTCTCATTATATGTAAGAAGATTGAGAATTTAGTGGTCAACAAACTTTTTCGTTTTTAAATAGATTTTATTTTATCCTGTTCATAGTTTATTTATAGTTAATTCAACATGGTAATAGAGAGTGCGCAGATATGAGCATGACTAGCCTGATAAGATAAAAAAAACGGTCTGACCTAAAAGGAATCCCAAAAAGTTTTTGTTTAAGGGCAAAATGACTGTACTAGTTTCAATTTTTATCTGTTAGGTTAGGATTAAATCAAGCCACTTATCACTTATTTTATTTACTACATCTAATCTTATTTGTGTAATTTGGATAACATTGTATTGATCATGATAACAACAAATCTGTCATTTTGGTTTTAAATATGATATTCACAAAAAATCTGCGGGTCTGGTTACATACAAATATTTCCCATTCGAATATTGAGCTTATCAAAGTTACTGCGAATTTCACCCTAATTAAGTTGAACTTGAACTTTGAAAAATTATTATTATTAAATTAAACAAATAAAAACACGTGTAATAATTAAATAATTTTTTGTCGGAACTAAGTTTAGCTCTGCTAATAAATGTCTTCAGTATAGGAATGAGTAAGCTTAGTTATAACGTGTAAGAAAGGAGGCTATTTTGATAGTTTAATTAATATTACTATTAAAATTTAAAATTTTTGTTTGCATGAATTTTCCATTTATTTTCAAAAATATGACAGTGTTTTCGCACTGATTTATGTCCATTTTATATTTAATTAACCATATGAATCAACAGTGTTTCATATCTGCATTTTCCTCTCCACAAGTAGATGTAAGCTTGTTTTATTATTAAGTAATTCATTTTCTAATTTTTTATAGTACTATTGACAATATTATAAAAGAAGTTAGAATAATTATATTTTTTACTGTATTGACTATTGTTTCTTTAATATTTACATGTTTGAAAATTTGCAAAGTAGAGAATGATACGGTGGTTTCTTACAACTTTGTTATTTTATTATTAATTGTCGATTCTGGAGAAGATGCCTTTCAATAAAAAAAAAGTAACTACGAACATTAAACAACGTTTCATTCGTACAAATAGTTGTGTTTTATACGATTTTACTCATTTTGGGAAACCAGAAATATGAAGAGAAGATACATGTAAAATTAATATGACTAGTCTAAAAATAACATACCAAATTAAAATTTATACAAATAAAGATGTAAAGTATGAAATGACCAGATTTATTATATTATTACAACTATCTGTTACATAGATCAAAAAGTAATTGGAATAAATAAGTAAAAAAAACTAAACATGTTGGTTATTATGTATTTGTTGTGTAGCGAGTATGTAGTTTTATAAACGTGTTAAGAAATGAATACAAAAGTATTTTTCTTTTATTTTCCCGTTTTTTATTTATTTTTCTACGCTCTTGTTAATGAGATTCCGTCGTATTTTCAACTTTAAATATTAATGCTACAATATGACAAATAAATCTTGCAGATAAATCCACATGTAAATCATATAAGATTGAAACTTTAAATTATGTTTAACATATCTGATGGTAGTGATACAATTGTTTCTGTTTAAAGCTTAAATGGCCAATGTGATAGACTAAAAAAAATATTATCAATAGACTAAAAAAAATATTTCCTAGTAAAAGTGAAAGAAGAATTTAGTAAATGCTCAAAGTAATCACCGGTTTCAGTACAAATCCATATGCATCGTTTTATGTTGTTAAATGCGCTGCCGAGGTGCTGAGACGCTATCGTTTTAAATTTCTTCGACAAGTTCTTATATTGTGTCTGGTCTATTTTTAAAAATTGTAAAATAATCTAAAATAGATCAAAACGCGGAGGAAACTCTACCACATAGTTATTAAAGATGAGCTGTGGTATTGTCTTGTTGGAAGCATTCATTCTTTAGTTCGTCATCACGCAACTAGTTTAAGAAAGGTTGTAATAAGTTGGTACCATATTTTTCTGGGCTTACCGTTTCATGAGAAACATAATGGACCAATAATTCTTCTCCGAGAAGCTGCTATCCACACATCAACCTTATCAGAATGCAATGGTTTCTGTACAATGACATAAGGATTTGCACTGGTTTGTTTGTTAATATATCCATTAAGATTAAGAACCAAGATTCTTAACATGCGAAGGATTTGTCAACGATTTTTCTTATGGTTTTTCAAACAGGCCCAAGTTCTTAAACAACACCAACTTTATACGGATATTTTTCGAGATTTTCTCGAAGAATATGTTGACAAGTACCGTATGACAAATTAGTTTCCCGTGAAAGACTTCTTCGCCGAATGATTTATACGTTTCCTCGAATTCGCGTTTACCACTACCAGGTTTCCGACTTATGCACCAGTTTCGCGAAATTTTATTTCAGCACCGATTGCCGCGCTGAATTGGTGTTTACTAAACAAATGCGTTGTAAAAGAAGATCGATACAGTATTAGACGAATATGCCTTTGCGCAAAATACATTATACTTTGTTTACTAAAATATAACAACTCAAAATTGAAGGATTCAAAGTGGGGTTACCAGCGATAGAATCTTGGAAACACCGTAGACGCATTGAGGATGGACTTCTAGTGGCATGTTCTTCAAACGTTATACTTGAGAAAGCCGTCTTTGGCATTTCCCATCAGTACACCTAAACATTTTTTTCGTGATAAGTTATAATTAAATGGTCGTTTCTCATGATAACTACAAATATTTAATTTTGAAATATTTCTGGCTTCTGAGCGTAGCCAGTAATTGATATAATTTTTTCGGTTTACCATTTCAATTCTTTCATCTAAACTAAAGAGAACAACAGAAAGGTGAACAGACAACCTTGTTTTCAAGTCGTGTTCGTTTAAATCTTTTGCTCTCATAAGATTTCTCCAGAGAATCTTCGTTAATTTCAATAACTTCTTCTTTGAGCAATTTTGTTTATGTTGCACATGTTTACTTTTTTAATGGACACATTTGTGTGTGTTTGTGTTTTTAGATACACGTTTTTAATTTATGCTAACTTTAGCACTTGAGATTTTTGCTAAATGCTAACGTTGGATCTCCACACTACGATGATGATTCAAGCCATTTATTAGAATTGCCGACAATATACCAGGTTTTTATACTAACTGGAGCCGGCAAAAAGCGAGTAGCTATCGATGTCGTTGCGAAGTTCATTCATTTTAGTTAAATGGACTTCTCTGCTTCTTCTCTCAAAGAACAAATGTTCAAAATGTTTCCTCCCAGCACTCTATACAGCGTATCCACCTATGAGTAATTTTTAATAATATTTGGACTAACGAGGTACTATACAACGTCAAATTATTTTCAAGTACACAAAGTATTCAGTTTCCGCGGCGCACGACGTAAATGGAGCATCCTGCATTTATGGCGGCTTTGTACAACATTCAATTTTTTTTAACGCTTGGTATTTGCCTTACACACCAGAGCAGTAATTTCAGTTTTAAAGGATTGACTTTTTCTTGGACTCTTCGATAATATATATACCGATCTTTTTTAAATGAACTAGATTTTTCGAGATAACCGAAATCGTTACCAAGTTTGATTCATCATTATTATTATTATTTCATTTTTTTTTAATGGAACACTCTGTATACTTTTCTAGAAGCGGATGAAGAAACTCTTAAAAAAAATTTATAAACATTGTCTAGGTTTAAAATGCGTCTTTATGAAGTTAGATGTGAAAAAATGTAGAAGCGTTTTTTATAAAATGCGCAAATGACGCAATACTACAAGCTTCCGTTTTTCTAAATATATCGGATGCCCGTTTAAAGAAGCAGTTATCGCATGGCCCAGTGATGTTGCATAGATTTGTTTTAATACAGCCGACAGCGGGACGTCAAGGATATTAAGGAGCTCACTGTTCTTAACAGTGAGTAGAAATGGATAGCGTTTCCCATAACGGAGTGTTGGTAGGTTATTAATGAGGCGAGAATTAGTACAACTGAATCTTGTACATGGTGTCATCCCAATTTCATTAGATTTCGTACTATATGGTTTTTCTTCCAATCACAATGGTAAGAAAAAAAAGAACGGCGCATCGTATGTCTGCGCTAAGTTAAATTGTTTATTTTTAACTGAACACCCTGTATCTTTTTCATGTATTCGATAGGAAATTAAAGTTTACATTTCCTTATAGTACTATAAATTTAGATTCAATAACTTTGTTGAAACTAAACGTGTTCCGGGTTTGAACCGTGATATGTCGTTGGTTAAAATAAAACTCGACGTTTCGCCCACAATCGTATGGGGCTTCTTCAGGAGGGTGATGGCAACAGTTGGCACGGTAACTCAACGTGTGAACCACGCCAGAGGCGAAACTAACTGAGCGGGAAGCAGTTGATCACGGTAACTCAGCATGTAAACCATGCCAGAGGCGAAAACCAACTGCCAACTGCCATCACTGTTGTGGGCGAAACGTCGAGTTTTATTTCAACCAACGACATGACACGGTCCAAACCCGGAAGACGTTTAGTTTCAACTGACTCTGGCCGTGGAAACCTGCGTTTTTAATAACTTTGTTATTAAAGCAACTATTGAAATAGTCGAAGCGTAATTTATTCGACCAATAAAATAGTTTAATAAAAGAAATTGTGCACGGCATTTCAGCGTTTGCTATAAGTGACTTTAAAACATCCTGTATATTCTATAGTTTCATTCCCTGTCGAATGATAAATAATTGCATTTCATGTTTTTTTCTCACACCGTTACAAGTCACTGTATCTTTGGTAATTTAACTAACAGCGTAGTAATAATAATAATAAAGTTAGCAATAGCATTCCGGTAACTTTTGCGCAACCTATAGAAGAGTATCGTAAGAAATATTTGGGTCTATGACGTTTTATTGCCGTCAGTTTATCGTAGACCATCGGAAATGTTTATACTTGGGATGGGGATAATGGAGAATAAATACACAATAGTAATGAGAACCTTTATAAAATCGAGAAATTTGGGAGCTGGTGCTATTATGAAGTGGTAGTAACCGTGTTTTGTTCCTTAAGTTTTGTAGTAATTTGGAAAAAATTGTGAAAGTCATTAGAGGACATACTTATACATTTCTTTGCTTTGTTTTGTGTTTATCAATCGGTTACCCTGGCGTAGTAATGGTGCCACGCGACCTTGTAATTTTTTTTCCGCTAACCGGGATTTAACCGTGGTAACTGAAATCGGATGCTGACATCCACGATTGAATTCACTCGCTACTTCTATATTCATTAATTGTAGTAGATGATCATCTGGGTTATTTGTGATGGACTCGGTCTTCCAAATCGCCTGTTTGTTGATATCGGCGATTGGTATATTTTATCAGCGACGGGGCTAGATTTAAATTTTCTCCGATTTGTTTTTCTTTATGCAAAGTTATGACGCTGAATTGTTTACCAATACTTACTGATTTATCACAGGGCATTTCAAGCACTGTTATTACCTTGCAGTACCGCTGGTTGCTAAATTTAGATAAACGGGCAATGCTAAAGATATTCCTCCAGCCGATCTCCCCAAGTCAACCACCAATGAAGATCGATCTTTAAATTACTTACTCTACCGGATTAATCCAACTATGTTAACGAATCAATTGACACTAGAAAATAAGTTCGAAATCTGTTGCTTGGGGATATGTATATTGGGGAAAAACAAATACAGGCCCTATAAGATACATGCTTAACGAAGATGATCCGAATAGGCGAGTGCAGTTTTGTAGACCAATGATGCAAATCTCTAATAATCGGTCGAAATTTTTTCAACAATATTTTATTTACTGATGAAGCTACGTTTTGTCTAAACGAATTTAAGCCCATTGGACATCTTTCTGCGAGGTCACTTAAGAACAAAGGTATACAAGGAAAAACATCAAAACTTAAAAGATTTAAATTTAAAAGGATTCCAAATCTGCTAAAAAACGAAAAAAAAAATTTTTTGTAACCATAAGAAGCCATTTGAAAAAAAAAAAAAAATCAGAAATGTTCGAAAATAATAGAAAATAACTAAAAAATTTATATTTACAGAGATATTAGACTAATGCGTTGCTTTTGCCGGATCGTTGACACCTGACACTGCACATGAGTCTTTGCAATTTGAAATAAAAATAGGTTTATAGCTGTTAAAGGCTTCTAAGATTGTAAGAGACACAGTGTCTGTATACAAACTACCACCATATTCCAACAAACGCGTGATGCAACAAGTAGGACGATGAACCAGCCACGATGAAACGTCTCTTCCCGGGAATATTTAGTAATAAAGAAGTCGTTTTAAAAAATCTACAACGAACATTACAAGTATTTGCATTTATTAAAAACGGATATACAGCGTGAGTCACCTTCATTGACTCCAAAGATTGTGCATTTATTAATAGAATTTTTCAATATGGGTTTTTCTTTCAATGAAGTCCAATTTAGAGGTACGGTTAAAATTATACTGAGAGATACAGGCTGGTTTATCCAAAGTTAGTGTAGCAATCCTTCTTGAATTCTGAGGCTTAATTAGCATTATTTATTTAATACTGTCAACTGAGTGAAGTCGATCAAACCGTGAAACATTTAGCTGTTTTCTATTCATAACAATACAGTCGACTGATGAACAACAAAAATTTGTGCAGCTGGGTGCGTGGAAAGTAGGCCTATCTTTCCAACTCTGGGTCAGAAGGAATATGGGCAATAAAGTCTACAAAAAATTTTGGGGTTTTTTTGTGGTTTCAATTGCATTTGTTGTAGAAAATAAAACGACACGCCGGTGTTGAAGTCTATCATATGGTTATTGTAACATTTTGTTCAGTTTTGAGACTAGGTTTAAACCAATTGATTTTATTTGACTTTCTTAAGTGAATCAAGCTTGCTATGCTTGTGAAGTACCTTAGAAAACCTCAAACTTGCTAAATATTTTAATTTTTTTAATTTTATCAAACGCCTTATAATCGTACAGTGATTTAATAAAAGGTGCAAATGCTGTACCCATTCTAAACATTATAGCACTTTTTACAGATGCCACGAAAATACGTAAAGAAAATGGGTGCGGATGGTAACCCATCTTGTCACACAGGTGATTGTCTCCGCTGAAATCTCCGTGCGATAGAGAATAGAACATCGCTATACTGACGCACACTCGACGCGGCTTCAATCTGGAAACATCTCTGAGAAGAGAAATCGATGACTGGTTAAGGCGCTCAAAGGAGAATTGCTTCTGTTAAAATACGCTTCGTTGCGAAATGTTGCCGCAAATGTAGAGATGTAATCGTTGAAAATGTACATTCCATTTGCCCTGATCCAATGACCAGTCGATAGCCCAATCATCATCGAAGCTATATTTTTAGTCACATTAAAATATAATTTAGTTATTTAATTAATTACATTCAATATTAATGGGAGCCAGCGGAGTAATGTGTAAATTTGTATGGAAATAGCTTTCTTTCTCACTGGTCACATTTAGTAATAATACGTCAAATTTCTGACTAGAAGACATGTGCATACGAGTATGAATTTTTATAGAATGAAATTTTAACAATGTATAATTAAACGTGTTACTCCACACAGAATTCCATTAATCATAATCACGTCTTAACTGAACAAGTAATTAGGAGCTGATGCGTGCTTAAAGTTTATTTTTAGTACCTGACAATTTAGTCGAAGGAAAAGACAACTATTTAGACATGCAAGATAACAACGTGTCTCGTGTAATAATAATCCCCGCTTTTCATAGAAGTGTACATAAGTAAGCAATAAATAACACAACGCACGGAATCAATTCGCATTAGATACATTGAGCATATATAACATTCGTTTTTTTTTGCACCAAAAAATCGTATGTAAAATAAATATAGTAATAATTACTGTTCATTGTTAATTTATATAAACACTGAACACTGAAAAACACAAACGTAGAGACCAGTGCATGGTAGCTAAACGGGCAATTTTCCTAGTTCTTGGTTTAGGGGTGTCTTATCCATTTTTTTTTTGTTTTTGATTTTGCATTTGCAAAATCAAAAACATCATCTTTAGCGTTAATTCATTTTCATTCATTCATTCATTTTCAGTTCATATTAGTTCTATGGAGGAAAGTCGCATTTGTCCCGCCATCGAACGAAGATGATTTTTTGTCAGTTTCAGTTTTGAAAAAGAACGCGCATCTTCAGAACTTATATAACAAATATAGAGAACAATATTAACATCAGAAAATGCCTAGAAACAATAAACAAAAAATATGATGCTAAGATAGCTTAGCTTCCTCATGGTACTGATGGAATAATTCACGGCAAACGCAATAAAAGGAGAGAGAAAAAATACACTAACACACGGACATGTTTCTGCCTACCCGGCGTCATCAGCGTGGTTTCGAGAGTATTTTTCATATGTCTACCTTCTATCGCTGTTGCCTCACAGTTAATACCAACTGTGAGGCAATACAACTTTATTGTCTATTTGTATCAGGCACAGATTTACTGTCACTAAACATTCGTCAGCATCGAAAGCTTATCGTGTAAATTCGAGATCTGATGGTTATAACTCAATCGAAGCATTTGTTTTAGCTGCTGCTTCCTCACTTGACTGAGATCTGTCAAGAAAAGAGTCTGTCTACGATAACGTAAAACTGGTTTACGGAATGTATCGCTAGCACTCAGCTGAAATTGTCATCAGTTGTATCCACAACTTCATCATTAAATTGCGTTGTGTACCTTCTTAGATCTGCGAGATCTTTCGCCATGCTTTCAACGTTTCGAACTTGTTGCGTATATTATGAAAGTACTTTATGAGACAATCGTCAGTTTGATGACGGTGCATAGCTTAACACCACGCTGCCGTTGTAAAACTTTCTTCACAAAATTAATTATCATTTGGGTTCATGAATACCTGCTGGTGGTTGATGTTCACTATCAACGACATCACTCAATGCTTGACGCATTTCTAAGAAAGCTCTTGTATAACATCACTCCGTGCAGATTATCTTGCTACTGATAAGCTTTGTGGAACATTCCATTGAAAGTTTCCTTCTCTTTTAGGCGTACTTTAGGAGTTGACCAAGTCTTCAGTGAAGCTGAGTAAACCAACTAAAATAGTTTATTATTGCTGAACAACACTCCATGGCAGCTAAGCCAACTAAGTTTAGGTTGTGGGCAGCACGTGGAACTCATTTTGCTAAATTATTAAGTTCTCTGAATCCAGCTTGCACATCAGAATAAATACCACTCATATTGCTGGCATAACAATTAACAAGTAGAACGTTAAATGATTAAAATAAAAAATATTTGTTAAGGACGGTGGTGAGGACGTTTTTATTTAATTTGTCAATGTTTGTTTACATTTGTACTTGTTATGTGTGACGCTATGTATAATGAAAACCGCCAGTATACGTTTTTAGTAAATAGCTTTCTTAAACACTTTTTTTTCATTGATCTTCTGTGATGATCTTCCTTTCAGTAGGCCAAGGACGAGTTTTAAAGCAATGCCGATAATTTAAAATCGCGTTAGTCTAGATAATATCATCCGTACATAAGATCCTCGGATTTACAAAAAAAGATTAAAAATTAACATATTGTCATAGATGTCGATGGACTTGATCTATCAATAAGCACTCTTATGTATTCTCGCATCGTCGATCCGATTTATTCACTATTTTTATTAATCCCATTAGTCGTGTACGTACATATGTGCCATTCAACAGGAGAATAGGATAGGATCCCCGACAGAAAAACAGACGATCCACGCACTCTCTAGATCACACACACATATTGTGATCATGGAGGCAATGGAAAGACAGGGGCTACTCGATTTGACACATGTACAACACGGCAAACGCACGCAAAGACCGCTCAACCCACAACCGCTAACATAACACACTCACACAGACACGAGCATTCACTTGTTTATTCTTTTGTTTTTGCGCATCTTGATCGGCTCACGCGCACGTTATTCTCTTGTTCTGTGTGTTGTAGTACGCCCCGCCTACCGTCATAGTCCGCGAATACCCCAACCGGATAGTGTCGCTATTTTCGGATCATCTCGTGTACAATATCATTTAAAAAATAAATAAATAATTCTTTGACAGAAATTGCGGAAACGTTACGTACGGGGTAAAATAAATAAAAATTAATATTACGAAGTGTGTAAATTAATAATTGCAGTTAATTTTTAAAAGACACAAGTGGGAATAATAATAAAGTGCAAGAGTATTTAAATTTATAACTAATATACTTAACAGCAAATTTATTTCCGCTTCGTTTAATATCGGTAATAAATAGTTGCCTCCTTTAATTTATTTATATTACTTGTTAGAGCTTTATTATAGTGAAAATTAGTGCGAATAAGTATTAAATCAAATAAATTTATTTACTTTATAAAGTGTAACATGTGATATCCTTCAACATGTTTTATATGACATTCATCGAAAGCATGTCGTCCAGGTTGGTATTTGTAGAAAAACGTTACTTTAAGAAAATACGTGAATACTCTGGAAACATATCGAGAGAAGGTATTTTTGTTCCATGGCTGGAGAGTGCATTCACCCGCGTGTTATCTCTTGTACTAAGCGCGTAACAAAATTGTGATTTGAATGATGTAAGACATAAGAGCATTAAAAAATTTTAAATAAGTTGCATTTGTCATACCGAGTAAATTCTATCGACTCAACATTATTTTCTTAATTAACCTATTCAAATTTAAACACAAACTTGTTTATTGTTGAAGCTTATTTATTTTATATTTACGTAGTTATTTCTAAAAGTAAATTTTTTAAACTATTTCTTACCTCACGTAAAAACTTTTTATCCAACTGAAGCAAGAAATTCTACACGGATAAAAAAACTATTAGGAAAATATTTGGCACGTTATTCACTTTATCTTCATTATAAGAATTGATGTATTTTACAAACACATGCATATAAACGGGAGTTCCGGTGATGTAATGCTTGTTGCTTATTCAGTAAATAATGATTGTAGCGAATTTATACAGTTTTTATTAATTCAGCGGGATAGTGGGCATAGAAACTGATGATTTCCACTCATAAAAGATTATGGAAAGTTATCACTTTAGTTCTTACAAATTAATGATGTGCCGTTGTAAAAATACATTCACGAAAAACTTTTTTTTTCGTCGCATTCCTCTTCATACGTACCTATTTTTTTATGGTGATGCTCTTTAAAAGTAGCTTATCGTTACTATTGATTTATCAGATAATGAGGCGCCGTTAAATTAAAGCAAGCGTGGACAAAGATTAATGGTAATAGTTTAAGTTAGTTTAATTCTGACATTGCGTTCAGAACATTTTTCCAAGCCATTTCGCGCAAGTGTCAGTGCCTTTTAGTTATTATTTTACCTTTAACGTTGAACTCATTACTGCAAAATATGTGCGAAGAGACCTAAACTTGGTATGACTACTGGTACCCCGGTTGCCAGTTCATGATCTGCTTCCGTGCTCGCGTTCCTGTTAACTATACCATTTAATTTAATTCTGCCAACATTTCAATTCCTTAATGTGTGGAAAATAAGCAAAATTATTTTAAAATTACGAGGGTGGCTCAAGAAATCCTTAGAAAATCTAAGGGATGGCGCTCGTAATGTCGAAAATGTTTTTTTTTTCTCGTGAAGATCATTAGACAGCTGTCAAAGCCTCAGTTATCACACGATTTCATTTTTATTGAAGATTTAATCAAGAATTCTTTCTTATGGAGAAAAATGGAAAAAAGTCAGTTTCGAGCGCTGATTAAACACTTATATTTTAAAGTCTTAACATCGAAAGAGATTAAAGCTGAGTTGGATGAAGTTCATGGCACATCTGCTCCTGCGTTAGCAACTGTTTACAGTTGGGTAAATGAGTTTAAACGTGGACGTACATCCACAAAAGATGAACATCGTTCTGGACGTCCAGAACGATGTTCATGTCCAGAAACGATTGACAAAATCCACATGGCTTTGAATGATCGCGAAATAGTTAAGGCCACAGACATATAGACATAATTGGTGCCCCGTTTGCTCTCAGTGGAGAATGAATGCGATCGTGTGGTCGACTTTGAGGTTGTTTTGACGCTTTTTCGTCGCAATCTTGACAAGTTTCTCGATCAATAATAATAACTGTGGACGAAATACACTATACTCCAGAAACAAAGGAACAGTAAAAAAAAACAGTGGATTTTTGAAGGCGGGCGAGCTCCAAAGAAGGCGAAGACGGTGAAATCGGCCGGCGAGGTGATGACCTCGGTTTTTTTGGGATGTACGCGGAATCATCACACTGATTACTTGGAAAAAGGACAAACAATAACTGTGTAAATGGCTAATGGTTTGTGCCAATGCCAGTTTTGAAAAAAAAAAAAACTGGAAAGTATTGAAAGAAATCGAGAAAAAACGACCTCATTTGGCAGAGAAAAAAATCCTCTTTTATCAAGACGATGCACGGGTACACACCTGCGCAGTTTCAATGGCCAAAATTATTCAATTCACAACATCACCGGGTTTGGCCTCCAGTGACTTGTTTTTATTCCCAAATTTGGAAAAAGCTCGGCGGATAACGGTTCACGTCGAAAGTCATCCCCCCAATCAAATGCCTATTTTGAGGATCTTCCGAAATCCTACTTTTTGGAGGATTTAAATTAGCTGGAGAAACGCTTGGAAAAGTGTATCGAGTGAAATGGAGATTATGTTGAAAAAATAGATAAAAACCTACAGAAAATACTCTATTATAGACTCATAAACATCTTGTCAAACTTTGCTGAAGTTCTTAAACATATCTGTACAGTAACACGGTATAATGTTGGTATTATTATCGTTCATATTATTTATGCAGATTTCTCAAAAGCATTCGATTCAATCGACTATAATTTACTTCCTGCTAAACCAGTCTATATTGGTTTTTATCTATCACTTCTACGGATGATGTCTTCTTACCTCTATAAATATATATTGCTGTTGGTACCTCGTTCATTGCTATAGATATTGTATTCTATAATGGGTTTTCTTCGGGGCAATTTCCTATAATATCTGAGGGTCTAACCTTGGTGGCTTATTGCTTTTTGCACGTTTTGCCACGTTTATGTTTAAATTGTTATGAACAAAATTGATTGTCTTTCCTTACTTGCTGCAATAAATTTCCATGTACCTTCCCGTAGTAGGAGATATGGTACTACCAAGAACTAGGATAAAGTCTCTAGTGTACATAAGGTCCAAAAATGTTACGTTGTGTAAATGACTTGGAACTTAAACTTGTAGAATTAGCAGAATGTAACAAAAGCTAAAGTAATCCTTTCATGTTTCAATTTTTCTTGATAAATTGGTAATCTGCTAGTTTCTAGAACACAAAATTGCTTTTCAAGCACTAAATCAACTTCTACCACTGCTCAAGAATTATTGCTAATATGCAATTGGGAAGAACAAAATGTATAAACATCGTAAAAAATGTCATATACAAGAAAGAGATGGAGGACTTGGTAACATACTTGAAAAGCAATAAATTTAGTGCGTTGAAACTAATAAATAACTTCAACTGGGTTGTGTAAGGTTGGTTGAGCAGACACCAATGTGTAGTAAGGAGTTTAGGTAATTGTAATGCTCTAAAGAGATATTTTATGTCAAGTGTTTTCGAGGATACATCCTTCGCCTACCGCCTCCATTTATTCACAATGACAAAACTAAAATATAAAATAATTTTATTTCGATGTAAAGAAAAATTAGAAGAATAAGAAGCTGTTATGGATCATTCATCATGTAAATACATTAACTAACGAGTGAGCAATTAGTTACTAATAATGTCGTTTTTGATACTACGTGTATATGTACATGTACATAAATGGGACGCATTCGGAAAAAGTATGACTCAGGTTAAAAATAGCGTATTCGATGCTGTTTTTAGACCTCACGGTGGGTGAATTCGGCGATTGTAAACCTTAATTTAAATTTACCGTTTAAGAGTACCTAAAATAAAGTACACACATTCGGAGAATTGTATTTATAGCAGTAGAACCTTTCCAAATGACTATTCACGAGCTCCATAAAGTTAAATTCAAGTTTAGTGAAGTTTGTAACTGAATATCTTAATTTTTGTTATATGAATGACAATATGGGATTCCCTTTTAATTCCTTATTTTATTTCGTTTCCAGTATTTTGCATAATCTTTCTACATACAACAGTTACTTACAACAGCATTTTATATTTAGTGGCGTTTAGCAGTGGAAAGATGTCCACTAGTGTGCGGGGTCAAAACTCCATCTTGTCTTACACCCGTATATGAAGTGGCCAGGGAAGCAGACTTTTTATAACGCCAAAGTCCTTTAGTGAATGTTTACCAATTTTAATAAAAATTAAGTTAAAAAGCTAAGTAATAGTATTGGCTTTATAGTTTTAATTTAAATGAAAACTGGAAGGCGTTGAGGGCACACAACGCCATTCATGCAATTTTCTTTGAGAAATTAAAACGGCACGGTGTGACCAGAACCATTCAAGGAAAATGAGAATCCGATGATCGATTATCTTGTTGAAACCGCAAACTCGTATTTTTTTGTCCGTTCCGAAGGTTTTCAATTTTTGTAAGTTTTCTTAAATTTCGGCGCACCCTTAATTAACTACAAAATATAAACGTTTTGACGTATGATTTACAAACCAGTGTCAGAAAAACTGCAAACTTAAGGATTACGTCATTATTTATTGTCGGCCTATTGTTAGAGAACCGGATACCTGGGCCGTCGCTTTCCGGCTCTCAGAATTAAATAGAAAAATGTCTCAAAATTTATTCGCCACTGCTCGAGCAACTTTAATGTTTCCAAGTGCAAGGATTGTTTCCAGAAGAGAATCCGGCTTAGATGTTGAATTTGGAGTAAATATTCTCAGATAGAGAGAAGAGAATCCCGACATAAGTACAAGCCGTCTTACAATTCAATTCAGACTAGACGCGCAGTCACTAGGAGACTTCTTATATTTTAATGCGGATGTAAGAAATTGAACATGCTATTCGGGCGAGTAAGAAAATGTATCGAAGTTGGAGGTGATATTTTCGAAACTAATCATTTTTATTGGTAATAAATATCGCTCTTGTAGAAATGTCTTTCGGGTGATGTCGTTAATATTTTACTTGACGTTTCGCTGACCATGCTATCAATTTTCAGAAGATTTCTAAAGACTTCAGTCTGCAGTTCTGCAGTCTTTAGAAATCTTCTGAAGAAGCTGACAGCATGGTCAGCGAAACGTCAAGTAAAATGTTAACTTCACGACATCACCCGAAAGACATTTCTACTATGGATTACGGTCGTGAAAGCCTACACTCAACAAATATCGCTCTATTCTAAACTTGAAATTATTATTTATTTCCGTAATAGTTAAGAATGAAACTTAAACATTTTATTTATTTTAACCTTCTGAATATACCCTCGAAGTATTTTTCTTTCTTCCTGAAGCACCCTGTATGTTACCAGTATTAATTTATACTTGAAATTTATTTCATAGGCTGGTAGTGTAGCTAAAGCTACAGCATTCTTCCATACCCTTTTCGCCTGGCGAAATCGCCGGTTGACGGATCTGCTCTCTCGGGTAACTAACAAATAACGATAATTGTTAATACACTAACCTGTAACTGCTGCTATTTTTTTTTACAATAGCAGTAACCTTCATTTTCGATGTATTAGCTCGCATCTTTTTATATATATATATATTGAGTGTTTTCTGTTTCTCGGGTATAGACATATGTCCTAAACTTAAGAATTTTTGTTTTCGCGGTGGTGACTTCCACTTGTCCTAGGTAGTGGTTCCATAATCATAAGAACGTTTAAATAAATACCAAAAGCAGATACAACATTAACGTTTCACAATAAGAAAAGTCTAAAAGGTAAACGCTAAATACAAACATGTAATAAAAAATATGGCCGTCTACGACAATTTTTCATTATGATTGTGTATGGAAAAAACCATTATAGCCAAATTTTTAGCGTTCGATTTTAAGAACATCCCTTCTAATTAAAAAACAGAGTATAGTAGTACTGCAATAATCATTTAATAAGGACATACTGTTAATTGTAAATTCTAATCCATTTGAAAATAACTGCGTTCAAGTTTTCACGGTCGCAGAACTAAGAAAGATGATAAATTTGAAATACAAAGAAGTACGATACTTATTTCCGCACTGTTTTACGCAAGAAAACTCACATTCATGATAGTTTTTTAATTATTGAACTCGTTTTATTAAAAGCGTACCGTAGATATAGCGGTCATGTACGGAATACAATTAAAACCAAAGTTCCGAATAACTATTGTACTAACAGTCGTAATAAGGTACCCATTATATGCACATATTAATTTATTTATCCTTGTACTGCATTTCTTTTCGCGCTAAACTTTGCGGACGACAATTCCGATGTAAATTTATCTAATACTCACACATGGAAGTACAAAACAAAGGGAAGCATATTGATTTAGGAGGAGGAGAGAAGCGAACCCGTTGGTGTGCAGTGGTTCTATATTCGTAAAGCGAACGCCTGACGAAGACAAGGACAACTCTCTTCTTCTATTACTAACGCCATCCCTATCTGCTTCTACTTTCTAAACGAGTCCAAAACACTTCCTCTCCATTTTATTACCGTAGTCTCGCTACCAAACAGGGAATAATCAATATATCTCCGAAGAGGATAAAAAAAGAAAAAGGTGAAGGAGAAACCAGGAAAAAGGAGATCTGCACCACAGTGAAGGACGCGGAAGAAAGGGGAATTGTAATTGCAAATTTGTGTGGTAGAAAAGGGAAATGTTCGTTTTTGGGGGAATGAGTCTTTACATTAATGAGAAAAGAACGAAGAAAAAATGTCACTTGTTTTATTATCGCCGTGACATAATTTTTAGGTTACAGTGACAATGGTTTACACATTGTTCCAAAAATAGAGAGACGGATTTCGTAACACACCGTTTTGATAATGAATTCTCATTGGTTGAAAGCAACCCCAAATAACCACTGACACACATATCCTGCTGTAATTATATTAAATTAAATTAAATTAAATTAAATTAAATTAAATTAAATTAAATTAAATTAAAATAGTTTTATATTTGGTTTCCATTATGGATGCAGAACCAAGTACAAGCACTGCTGGCGGTGCCCATATTTGTTCTCCTCCGAAAATGCGTGAAAAGCCGAGTCCTTTACCTAATAATGAAAGCAAATTGTAATCAATGCTTATCAGAAAATTCTAACCGATGCACCTGACATCAAAAAAGTTGACATGATAGAATAGATTTCTGAACTGGTAGGTTAGTAACCTCACCTTCTTATATGGTTCATGTTTTACAACGCAAGAATTTCAAAAGCAACAATGTATCGAGTAATTAAAGAATACTAGACCACAGAAAATGAGGCAGACCTGGCAAGAATAACCGGGCGGCCTTCTTTATCGAAATCCTTTGATGAGTCTGTAAAAACTGCTATTCGTCAGATTGTTCACAATATGTTCAGAGAAATTGAACCAGCAACATTGAATGAAGTATTGCAGCAAATGAGAAGTGATAGTGATTTACCAAACATGAGCTGAACAACCTTGTATATTTCGTTTGAAATTTTGAAAGTAAAAGGTCTTGTGTTAAGCTGTTTGATGTTAACTAGCGACAAACTCTCTCGAAATCTAGATCTTTTCTATATAGCAAGTTCCAGGTCACTATTATGCGAGCATACATTTTCCTAAAAGTAATTTGACGATATAGTGTAGAAACCATGATAACAGTAGCTGTGCTTCTCCCTATTTTGCATTTGAAAATGATTCATTTTAATCACATTGCACAGTAGTGTATACGCACCCCGTGAAATAGTTGTACAAGTAATTTTAAGAATCGGCATTACTTTTTCCAATGAAAAACCGACTTTTACTCTGATTTGAATCCATTCGTATTTACGTACTTCGATTTCTTCTTCATAGCCCTCGTCTGAATATTTTTACATATATTAACATCGTGAATCTATTTTTTTTCTTTACATTTCCCGTTGTACTTACTTAATCTATTTCTCGTTTTCACTTTGGTCTACTTAGAAAAGAGAAACGGTCAGACGTTATATACACAAAAAAATTTTCAGCAATGTAGAAAGAAATAGTTATTAAATAAAAGAATAAACATTAATACCGACCAAAGAAAAAAAAACTAAATTATTTACATTAATTGCAGGGATCAACAGTTTTCGTTAAAAGTGGGATAATCCGCAGGAAACAAGACAATGGAAACACTCAGATCTTTCCATCCAGAAGGGTAAGTCTAATTTATTTTCGCTCTTAAATAATTGATTCAATTAAAATTCAAACTCTGGAGAATCCGCCCTCAGATATTTGAATATGCGGAGGTAGTTAATCATTTTCCTGACGGATGGATTTAAAGGACCCTTCTCGCAGAATTTTTTGCCGTGTTATTCGTTATATATGTATGCCTTTTAATGGTGATAGCGGAAAGTTTCGCGGTTTATATTTATGTTAACTGCTATATTGTACTTTATGTGGGTGTTCGTGGTGTTTTATATTGCGTTTTGTTTTCACAAATTACTTTTAATTAATTAATATTGCCTCTACACCAATGCCGTGGTGAAAGAGCCGTGGATAAGCATTTTTATCTATTGATTATTTAGATAAACAAGTGGTTTGTCTGATTGATTTGGATTTGTTGAACAAAGATGGATTTTTACTGGCATGGATTTAGTGCTTTATCATTTTTACTTAACAATAGTAAAAGGTTACACTACTTATTCCACAAATAAGGAATTTTGGCATACCGTTGAGGGCCTCAAATAGAGACGTGTGAGCTCGTGTTAAGACCCGCAACTAATACAAGAGAGATTATTTTATTGGCTCGTGATTCAACACTCATATAAGTATAGTTTTTACTAGCACGCCACCTTACATTGCTATCATTGAATCCATGCATATATCCCACATTTATTCATTCTACAAAATTAAGAGATTCTACCAAAAATGGATTGTGTCTGATATCTATATTCCTGGCGGGCAACTATTAGTTAATTAAGCATTAATATCGGAAAAACTCTCAACCAAAGAAATCTAAACCGGTAGTGGTATATCCACACTCAATCTTAGTAAGCCTTACCTTTTTGTACGTTAAGAAAAAAATTATTTTTTAGGCAGTAATATTTGAAAATGCCTAATTCAGACTGTATCATTTGGCACTCCGCAAGACAAATTCGGAATTAAGTGGTTCCTTATTCAGGCCTCCCTCGTCCAGAAGAATAGCTTCTTACAATTAAACAGCGTTTATTTTTATAATGTTGCATACTTGCAAATAAATACACAAACTATGTACACTGCCGTTCAGAGAAGTTCGGTCGGTTGGTAAAAAACATGAAAAGGTTACAGAAACAAACGAAACTAAAAACAAAATGCAATTTTATTGTATGTACAGGTAAAAAAGACAAAAATAAATAAATAAAAAGTTATTCTGGCCTAATATAACATACTGAACATTATATTTTTTTTTTCGTCGAAAGAACCTCCTTTGCTGTTAATCACCTCTCGAACTGTTCTAGGCATTCTTTCGATAAGTTTTGTTAAAACGGATTGTGGAATATGAATCCATTCATGTTGCAGAATATTCCGTAAATGTTCTTGTGAAGTTGGACATATTTTTCGGATCCTCCTGTCCAGTTCATCCCACAACAACTCTATAGGGTTCAAATCTGGGCTTTGTGGGGGCCATGTCGTTACTTTTAGGGTGTGCTGTTCTTCTTACTCCTCTAGATAGTTCTTATACACTAACGCAGTGTGCTTTGGGTCGTTGTCATGCATGAATGTAAAGTTACAGCCTATTATACGCAATCCTGATGGCACTGCATGATTCTGGAGTATTGCAAAATAATTTTCCTTTCTCATTACACCCTGCACTCTGCATAAATCTCCCGTCCCAGCAAAGGAGAAACATCCCCACACTAACACAGAACTACGCCCTTGCTTCACTGTAGGCACAATGCAGTTCGGGATCACTTTTCGGTTTTAGATCTTCGGACATAAACTCGTCGATTTTGCCCAAAAACCTCAAACTTTGACTCGTCACTCCAAAGCACGTGTTTCCAATCATCTAACGACCAATCTAGATGAGAACTGTAGCCGTTTTGCTCTGTTGCCCCGACGTAATAAGGGTTTTCGAATGGCAATGCGCGCATGAAGGTCCGCTTGTTGAAGTCGACGATTTACCGTACTCGGCGAAACTTGTTCTTTACGGCCGCGATTGACTTCGGCTGCTATTTGTGGCGCTGTTAATTTTCTATTGCGTTTACTTAATAATACAATTCTCAAATCTTCAGCTTTTGTTGTTTTCCTAGATGCTCCAGGACGAACACAATTTTCTATAGTTCCAGTTGTCCGATATCGCTTTATGATGTCATTTACTGTTGAATTTCTCATATTTATTTTTTCAGCAATTTGTCGCCCCGAATATCCTTCTTCAAACAGCGTAATAATGCGTGAACGTTTTTCTACACTGGTAGGCTTGCCACGTGCCATTTTGAAGTAAATTTTCCTAAAACTTTCGCGCAAAAGCGACAGATGCACACCAACACACGTTTAACAGTAAAATGAAGCAAATTTATATCTTTACGCCTGTGATAAATAAACAAGAATGATGCTGCGGTATATTTCCTAAATGTGTTGTTCGTTAATAACCCCCAAACGACCCGTTTCAAAAGATCGGTACTTCCGAGAAATTCTTGGAATGATAATAAAAGGGACTTTATTGTGGTTGTCGCAATATTTCTACTTTACATAATAATTTATGGCTTTAATCCCTTAGAAAAGAGTGTATGCTTAACATTTTTCTAATTGTATGTATTAATAATTGTATACAGTGTGATATAATAGATTTTTATTGTACGACCGAACTTCACTGAACGGCAGTGTATGTTCCGTCCAGTAGTTCTACTTCGTATGCTGTTTTAGGTCAAGGTATACTAAGAGACAAAGCCATAGAATTCAAGATGAAAATATAACAACCGATTGTAGCAATTATCGGAAACTTAAGAGAGGTAATCATGAAATAACATAAAAATTTGATTAGTCACTTCTACACTTGCGCGATCTCATTTAAAGAAAGTTTGCAATAGTAACACGAGCTGTGATATAACTGCAGTGGTAACAATAGTTTTAGGGCGATAAAGATAATATAGGATGATAATAAAAACGTTAAATGCCTGAAACAATAGCTAACCAGGATATTGACAAACGTTTACTTGTTAATAGAATAAATATGAAACTCTTGAAAAGTTCAAAATAAATTTTTGAAAGAAGAAAAGCAAAAAAATACAGGTGTGCAGAAAATAATCAAGGATGTTAGAGGACTTATTGGAATCGATGTCGCAATATTTTATCTTAAGAAATCGTTTCTTTTCAGTCTCCCCACAATTACATTTGTTAACTTTTCGAAAGTACCTTTTAATGGTGTATACTTAACTGCTTTAGAACTCAATTTAATAATAAATCTCTTTCTTTCTGTGCTTCATTATCAAGGATAATTGCTAATTTTATTTCCCATCGGCTTACATCACAATACCTCTGCTTACTTACGTAAAAGTCAAGTACTGGGAAACGATGTTGACAAAATCGATTAAATTTTTCCTTGTAAGAACACCGTTATTAAACTAATAAGGCGCAACGACAGTGTATTTGCTCAGCTAATTCCAGAAATAAGGTTCTGGAAGAACTTTTCTTCTCAAAATCGGGTAATAGCCATTTATTAATTAAAAGTTGCAAAATCGTTGAATTATGATGGCTTGCCATTGCTGATATTGAAATTTTGTTTGTGTGTAGTAAAAATTAATATTTTGGCGGTTATATGTGTAGCAAACACCATGTTCGCCTCGTGTTTATTCGTCTCATGAGCTTGGGTTCGTGTTACCTACTGGTTTCTCCAAGAGTCGACAAAACACGAGTCTGTCTAATCTTTGCTAATTTCGTGAAGCGCACGGAAAGTAGAGTTATATCTTATAAACTGATAGTCGATGGAAAAAGCAGTATAGGGCATAATTTAGTTTATCATGTATACAGGATGTTTCAGCAACAATTCGCAATCTATAAACGCTAATTAGCTGTTACGGAATAGAACTTAAGATTCTCAAGAACTACAAGTTGAGGTTTCTGTTTCAACATTTTTCAGTTACGGATTAATAGTTTTGTTCCAACTTATGGAATAAGCGCAACGTATCTGCGTAATATATAAAAAAAAAAACGTTCCAATTAACTCACGAACCGTGCATAGAACGATTATCATTGCGTTCCAACTGCGAACCAGAATATCAATACATACGAAGGAGCAGGTACCGAAGAACTGACAAGCGTTCTATATATAAATGAGTGACGGAGAATTTTCGAAATCTATTACTACTAGCAGGTCGGAAGACAGCGAAAAATCGATTTGCTTTTAACGACAGTTAGTGTGTGAAAGCAGCGTTTTTATTGCTTGAAATTTGAAGCATTCCCGAAGTTTTTAAGTCGGATTGAGAACCAATAATTTTGCTTTGAAAATGTTAAATTTAATAGAGGCAAAAACTCGGGCCGCCGAAATGATAAAACACAAGAAAAGCGATCGTAGGCAGTGGTAATCAGGTGAAAATTTGGATAAAAAAAGCAGAGAATCAAAGGCAGAGCCAGCACAGGTTAATAAAATATGCTTCAAGTATTAAAAGCCAGCATACTTTCATGTCAAGAGGTAGCTACAGATCTAAAGTATGAAAAGTTCAGCGCATATAATGGGTGACTGCGAAGATGGAGAGACAGGCATAACATTAGTTTCAAGTGCATCTCGGGCAGATCAGCGGGCCTTAATCAGAAAGACGTGAGGCAGTTTTTGGAAAACTTACCCGGACTGTTAGTGGGATACACATCAGAAAACATTTACAATGCAGATGAAATTGGTCTGTACCTTCGGGCTTTAAAACTCTAACATTGAAAGGCGAAAAATGTGTTGGGCGGAAATTGCCAATAGAAAGGTTGACCATATTGTTTTGTGCCAATATGGTTGGACAAAAGGAAAAGATTTTAGTGATCGAGAAACTTGCTCGACTACGAGCGTTGAAAAATGTGCTACTTCTTAGTTTGCCAGCGACTTCGGCCTCAAATAAAAGGGCGTGGATGACAAGAGCTACAATTATGTTTGTTAGCCCATGAAGGGATAATTCAAAATTTTTTGCCCTAACTTGATTCTAAAACATATCCTTTTAAAGATAGATAACATCTCCTCCGACTCGGAACTTTCCAAATTACCTAACGTCTTAGAGGTCCTCTATTTTACAAAAAAGATCAGGAACATGGTTACTCCAGAGACCATTCAAAACTAATATTCCAAAGCAAAGTTCAAGAGAAGACAGGACAGGACAGTTAGGATTTGTCATATGTCATGAATTGACGATTAAAAGACGATTTCATTAATTTGGGTGAAAAAGTGCTTACGGACTGTTTAGTGATAGAGTAAGCAACGGAAATGAGACTGAAGAGATATCCATGTAAGGTAGTGGCGACGAGAAAGAAGGTATTAATGATCCTATAAACTCCTACGCTGGACGTAGCTGAATTGCTTACATCAGATTGCGTTCCAATTTGATGTATCGAACGAAAATGTAAGAAGTGGTTGCTATAAACATGTGTTCAAAAATGCTCACTTGAAAACTTACGCGCGAATTTAAAAATTGCGAATAGTCATTTTTTCAAGGGCCACCTAAAATATCTTGCTTACTCTATGCTGATTCTTACCTTAAAAGACCTCCATGACCAAATACAACATAGTTTTCGCGTAATCCCTAATTCTTGAACAAGTAAGGCAATCGTTCCACGAAGCTAAGTCTATATTGCTGCTGAAGGAGGACATTTCCATTAGTTACCCTAACGTCACAGCACATTTACCGAACTATGTTAATAATAAATTTTAATAAAAATTATCTAATTATTGGCAATTTTGAAATTCGCATATATTTTTTTAAAGAAGCATTTTTTTGACATATGAGAACCTTTTTTACAGTTCCGCTCCATACATCACGTTGGTAACGTTTTAGGGAGCAATTAGTTTATACCCAATTCGATTTGTACAAAAGCAAACTCAAAACGTCAAGCAAATCTCTATGCTTTGGAAGAAAATTGAATTCCACTACGATTATTCAATATATTAAAACTAATTAATGGATACGTAACTTGTGAATTATGGAGAAGTATTTATCGCTGTAACAAAAGCGATGCAGCAGATTTTGAACAAATTAATAACACGAAATGATAACCTAGTCCGTGGGTCATTGATGTAGATTACTGTTATCGCCTTGTTGCCTTGCTGCCTTCAAATCTAATTAAGTCCGAGAATTGATTATATACTTAAATGGACACCGTTTATCGCGGCTTTGACCCGCAGTAACAATACAAGCGTTCAATTTTACCTTTTGTCTACTCTTTAGGATGTTTAGTAATATTCAAAATACAGAAGCTGGTTTAAGGTGTTTACATTTTTTTTCTATTTTATTCTTGTAGATTTTTCAATTAGAGCTTTGAAGACACGTATTAAATAAAGATGTCCTAATAAATACTTCGCGATTTGTTTTTTCAATAGAATTGATATTTCTTAAGAGACATTTTTATGGAAAAACGAAATAAGGACATGAGGTTATGCTTTGAAAGTTCTATTGTCTGGAGTCTTTACGTAAAATCAAATATTATAGCTGAATTTCACGGGGAACAGACTATGAGAACTGATTTTATCCTTTGTTAAGACATGGGCAAGTATGTCCCTAATCAAGTTGTAATATCCAGTGTTTTGTGTATTCCGGCGGTACGTAAATATGTGTCATGTGTGTGTCGAATCTGTATGTGATATGTCTTGGACGACCCCAGATATGAATTTTTCTATGTAAAGGTTTTAGTCAAACCCTGCGCAAGTCAACTGTGTTTTAGTGATAGGACGACATATGATTGCGAATTTTATGTGTCGCATCTGTGTGTCTGATAACATTTGAACTTCGGTCGATATGGTTTTTTTTCTATTTCTCCAATTTGCTGCTGTACTACAGCCGCCACTGGGTATCATCGGAAAAACTGGCTACTATCTTTGGCAGCTCTTTTCACGCCGGTTCTACATTGTCGTTATGAATATTACGAACAAGTACTGGCACCGACGAATTAAGAACTAAACCTTTACCATGTGATATATGGATGTACACTCTTGGACAAAATTAACACACTACTATAATTCGTATATATGTCTACGGCGGATGTTAATAGTAAGCTTTGGATATGTTTTTTAATTTTAGTGACGTTATTGAGCCCCAGCTTTATCAAATTGCGATAAAAATTGTTGGAAAGCAAACTTTTTTTTTTATTTAGTTTATTATGGCTCAATTAGGATAACCTGAAGCTTGAAAACGAATCGCCAGAGGAATTTAACGGAAAAAGAGACAAGCGGTAACATTACACGGTGAGGGATATTTCCAGCGCCATATTGCTAATTTGTTTGGAGTAAATCGCACTACAGTGAGTCATGCGATTAGCCGTTTTAATGAAATAGGAACTTATTATCGGAGGTCAGGAGAAGGGCGAAAACAATGGACCAGTGCAAGCAATGAATATTTTCTTGGCCAATTCGCTTTAAGAATTAGGTCGGTCACTAGCTCGGTGTTATCTCGGTTGTCGTAGTTGAGATGACAAATTTTTGTTAAAAAAACTTTCCTACTGATACATTCTGTATATTATTTTAGTTTTGAATTTTTAGCAACAATATAGACAAAAAATTACCAACATGTTGATAGCCATTTCCTTGTTGTAGCGGATTTTGAAGCTGAACTACTATTATTAGTTTTATATAATAGAAATATTGCAATTGTTGAATATGACGATATTTAATAATAATTATCTTCTGCGAATTTAGAAATGCTTCAATGTAGCTAGTCATGCATTTAAACATTTCTTAAAATAAGTGTTTTCCGTTCAACAGTTTAGTTTTCTTATTTTTCCTTATATTTATTACAATTTATACACTACCGCTCATAATTATTTCCGCACCCTAAATTTGTGATATAAATCATAGAAAAATAAGACAGAATTGTACATAAATGTATTTATTTCGTAGTTTTATGCAATACACGTCAAAAAAAAGAAAAATTTTTACAAAGTTTAAACTTTTGTTTCGTCAATGTGACCTCCTTTGGATTTTATTATTGCAGCGCAAGAGCGCGGCATTCTTGCAATCAGTTTTGCCTGCGTATCTGGGGTTATTTTCACCCAAGCTGATTGTAGTGCGTTCCACCTACTAACAACGGACGTTGGAGCTGATTGACGTGCGTGTCGGTCAAGTTCTTCCCACAGCACCTCAATTAGATTCAAGTCAGGGCTCTGGGGTGGCCATTCCATAATCTTTAAAACTCCTATCTCCAAACGCTGCAAATATTCTTTGCATAGTTTGGACGTGTGTTTTGGGTCATTATCCTGTTGAAAGACAAAATTCTGACACAAAATTCGTGTTCCTGAAGGTATCGCATGCTGCTGTAATATATCCCGGTAACATTCTTTTTTTAATGTACCTTCAATTTTGACGATGTCGCCAACAGTTGTGCCACCAAAGCAGCCGCAAATCATTACAGATCCACCCCCATGCATCACTGTAGGGACAATATAGTGTTCACTTCCACGTTCGGCCACCGATCGTCTGACAAATGTTCGCCTTCGAGATCCGAAAATTTCGAATTTGGACTCATCGGTCCAAAGCACCTTACTCCAGTCTTCCACAGTCCTATTTCGATGTTCACGGGTCCATTGGAGTCGTTTTCGTTTGTTAACTTTCCGCAGCAACCGCTTTTTCATAACAATTCGCTCATGAAAACCGACTCGCTGTAGGCGACGTTTCACTGTAGCCACGCTAATCGGATTCTCGCGATGTTCATTTACTTCTGCGGTGATTTCCGGAGCGGTTTTTCGCCTATTTCTCTTGCTGGTGACTACAATTTCGCGATTGTGCAACTGTTGTCACGTTTGGCCTTCCACTTCATGGTTTATTAGAAATACTGCCACTTGCCTTATATTTTTTAATGTTATAATCGACAGTAGCAGGGTGTACTTTTAATTCTCGAGCAATTTGTCTATTAGTTGTGCCACTCTTATGGTAGGCGACTAAAAGCGAACGTGTTTTAATACTTAGTTCCTTTTTTTCGGCATTTTAAACAATCGTCACTCTGTATTTTACACACGATCTTACCACCATGAATAATACAAAACAACTGATCTTAATTTGGAAATTTTACCTTAAGACTTACACAAAATTAGTATAAAATCATTACGCATACTATAATAAACGGATAAATCTTTCCGGGAATTTCTACGCCCTCTTATTGTATTTGCATATTAATGGGGGTTTTATGACAATAATCCTATTTCAGGTAATAGTTTATTTTAAATAGCTTTGTCGAATAGATTTTTGCGTATTATAATTCTATTTCAAATGAGTATTTATTTGTGGAAGAATGGTTTTTAAAAACAGAATATTGTATAAATAATGTAAGAAAACGTGGGTGCTTAAATAATTATGAGCGGTAGTGTATGTTTGTAGGTACCGTTTCTATATATTATGTTATTTTTTTATAAACTACACTTGAGTATACACTTATTTAATAGCTTACTGGCTGTTTTTATCTTATCCAGAAATGTCGCCATAAATTATCACGAAAGCATTAACATTATCTGTAATGCAGCACTTGTAATAATGCAAACTACAAATGAAATACTTACTGGAAATAGGACGGTCCAGCGTATCGCGGACCATCGATAACCAGCTAATTATCACAGTCGAGTTTGGTATACGGAGAAAAATATATAATACTTGCTACAACATACTTATTATAACAGCATTATTGCCGAGATTTTACTAAATTAGTGTGGTTCACAATTTAAGAAAATATTATGGCATAATATACGTACTGCAATGAATTACTGCTTATAGTATCAGATATATTACTGAGACTATATTTAACAAACTCAAGCGCAAAGGTAGACTTACTTCTACAGGTATTGTAACTACAAGCTTTAAAAAACAGCGTTTAATAGCCCAATGGGCTGACGTACAGACACTGGTGTATCGACCATTTTTGATTCTCATCAGCGTACGACACTGCAAGTCATTCTACCAACCACTGCCCGGATGGTACTACTTTACTCCCGTTATCCCAACATAAGAAGACCCAGAAGAGTGCCATGGTTAACATTAAGACATATCGGAGGATGTCTAGATTTTGCAAAAGAGCATATCACATTGATGGAAGAATATTCTCTAAAATGAGAATAACTCTGTATATTACAATTATGATGGACAGTTTATATATGAGACTACTTGGTATGGTCTGGAACCAATTTTTGGAATTCCTAAGATTACGATTTAAGAAGTTTATTATCCGATGCCATGTTACTTTAGGCGGAGGAGAAAATGCCGTTTCGTCGGATTTACGAGCAGGATAACGACCCAAAACATACGGCGATAATGGTCAAAATTGTTTAACTTCTTTTTTTTATATAAAAATACTGCTAATTGCTTTTTATCAATAAAACAGGTTACATACCACTGCATAATTTTAACTGTGAGTCACTTTGCGTCACACCGCGTAACTTTTAACATTTACCACAATGAGTATGCAATATTTAATAGCCGATGTTTTAATTTCTGCGTAAAATTTATTCCTTTCAAAAGGGGTGTTTCGCTAAAATTCATCCATAATCATTTGATCAAATAAACGTTCATTTACGGCCACGACTTCCGCAATTTACGGATGCTAGAGATTCGAATTGACTCTGATTTAGGGTGACAGAGTTCCCCAAAGCTTTAACGAGAGATTGGAGACAACTTGATGTATCGATCGGTTGTGCTTGGCGCGGTAGCAGTCCGATGGAAACCACTTCCTGTTCGCCGAAAGGATTAAGGAACAAGACGCTTTGTGGTATATTTAATATTGCTGTATAAAAATGAGGTACGTTGCTATTAAAAGGAAGAATGGTGATACATACATTATCTGTGTTGCAACTAAAAGCAATATGCTTCTGGTATTTGGCGAATTCTTTTAAATTTAAATTACCAGAAAGAGTATTTTCTAATATATATATTATGTAATATGTATTGAGTAGTGGTAACAATAGCCAACAGGTAATTATACTAATTGTGTAATTTGGACGCGTGTCTGTCGTGATATGCAGATATTTATTGCCAAATTAATTAATCATATACAAATTGAGTAAACTCGCAAACAATGTGGCGTATTTCGGTATGTAACGCTGATAATTATTGGCAATAATTTATGATTAATACTCAATGATAGGTGTATCCTAAAGTAAATGTAAATTACCAACACTAGATAATTGCAATTATTCTGAATAAATTTATATTTCCTATCTCTGGATTGTATCGTAGAGTTCTATTGCAATATCGATAGAAATAAGTCCACGAAAGAAGAACCTCGGTAAAAAATATAATTACAATAAAATAATTTATTTTAGGTATATTTAAGCTTACTTATAACTAAATTACTGTTTTACAATTACGAATAAGCAACACTTTCTTGTTCTTTAAATCCAGGTAACACTAGGGGAAAGTGTCCACCTGCCTGATATGAGACCTTTTCATTTCCTCTCTATTTATACGTTATTAGTAGAGCCCAACAAGTCGATTGCCTAGGAGTAGCGTCACTGCGCTGAGTTAACCGAAATAGACGTGCGCGTTACCATATTTAGAACAAAAAACCAATAAGAGAATTTATGAAAACACAAACATAATATAGCAAACAACTTACGGAATATGCTTATATGGTTGAAAAGAAATCCCCAAGTGAGGCTTTCAACACCTGTATCATAGCGTACGTTTCTGCAGTGGTCGTAGTCTCGTGAACGTACTGTACGTCTACTGAATCCCACCCTCCCCTTTCAAAATATGCCGAAATATCAACAAGTGTAAATCAGAAGTTTTCAAACCTTTTCGAAATTGTTGTTTTGGCGAAAAGGTACGTTGCTTTTAGTACCTATAATAAGCTTTATATGTAATTTATTATTCCCTAATCGTTTGTTCTACACTTTTTAATTTACTATGGTTTAATTTACCTTTACTAAAAAAACGTTGCACCTAATAAAAGATACAGCAGAATGTCAACTATATCTCTTCGTAGTGAATTGCGTGAATAACCCTACTTGTAGCTTTGATTGACGCAACACTGGTTGAGATTTCCAACTACAAAATTGGGTTTCATTATCTCTGCTAAAAACTCCTAAACTACACTCCCCGACAAAAACTTAGACGCGGTAAGATGTTTTAATGGTTTTAAGGGTTACAACATTTCTTTGCGAAACTAGCAAGATATCTGATTAAGTTTTTATTCATAAAAGTAAAATAAACTTAAAAATATCTCCTCCAGTAATATATAAACTAAATAATAAATTATTACTCCAATGTTTAAACATTTCTGCGGCAAAAATTTAGACGCTGTGTTGCAAATGTCAAACAAACATCAACAAATGAGTGATCAGTAATGCGTAGATCCTCCATTGTTCTTAATCACTTCCAATAGTCTGTTATTAATAGATTTATATATATTTAACACATAATTTTGAGGGATATTCTGCCATTCAGTCACTATTGAAGTTTTCAGTTCCTGTACCGTGAAATATTGACGGCCTCCGCCATAAACGCAACGTGCCAATTCACCCCACATGTTTTCAAAAATGTTTAAGTCTGGTGACCGTGCCGGCCACTGTAAAGTTTTCATCTTTTTCCCTTTAAACCATTCAGTAATGGTTTTTGCTTTATGAATTGGCGCGTTATCTTGCTGAAAAACAAAATTGCGCCCGGCCCATTGGTCTCCAAAACGTAGAAGATTGTCACGCAATAAGACTTTATACGTCACAGATGTCATTTTGTTTGTGCAAAACACTATCTCACTTTTATGGCGTAATCCAATCGCTGCCCATATCATCGCAGATCCACCCCCTAATTGTCTGGTTATTTTCACGTTTGGTTCCTTTCTCAGATCATGATAATAATGCGAGTACCCATCCGGTCCGTCCAAATTAAAACGTTTCTCATCGGAAAATATAACTTTTGCTCATTGTTTCTTCCAGGATATGTGTTCTTCAGCAAATCTCAACCTCGCTTCTTTGTGTTTCGCCGAAAGTGGCGGTTTTCTCAACATTTTCTTCCGTGATATTACCGGTGGCGCCTTTAAAATCCTTTGACATTACGTGCGTTTGTACCTCCGCCTGTTCTGCAATAACTCTAGCCGACGCAGAAGAATTGGATGCACACCTCAATATCATGCGTTTATCCCACTCACTTACAGCTTTCGGTCGCCCCTGGCCTTTTGGTTTGCCGTAATTTTCCGGATCTTTTAGGAAATTTCTAACTGAATGATCGCTTCCTCGTAACCGATGAGCAATTTCCTTCTTACTAACACCATTCTGGTGCCAGACTAGAACTTTACCCCTTTCTATCAAGGATAATTGCTTTTCTCTACCCATATTGCAAACACTTTATAAAATATAATTTCTCGTGGTGAAATGTGTATATTTTACCAGCACAACCACTGCATATAAAGAAAAGTATCAAATTAAAACATTTTTGCTTATATTAATGTAATAAATGCATAGGGTCTAAATTTTTGTCCCATTTAAAAGTCCTATTTTGATATAGGAAAAGCTCAATTACCCTTCGTAAAGCAATAAATACCCAGAAATATCTATAAATGGACTATTTACATAACAAGTATTAATAACCCCCATTTACATTTTATATAATGTCTATAAACTTTGTTTCGTAAATAAGAACGGTACCGCGTCTATATTTTTGTCGGGTAGTGTATGTGCGGGCAAAAAATAAATAAAATACTCCCTTTATGGAAAGATTTTACTATGTATAAGTACAATGCACTGTATATATATTGAATATAATTCAAAAAAATATTTTCTTTTTCATCGTACACTTGTTACATGTGGCTCCACTTAGCAGAAAACAATAGTTGAAAGATGCCATGGTGACTGCAGTTACAGCAGTTAATGGTTACAACAATTATGGAATTAATATTAAAATTAAAACAGTATAACATAGCATGTAAGGTGAAATTTGTTTTTTATCAAAACGATTTTCATAAGAAAACGTGTTTTCCTTATGTGCTATGTTGCACTGTTTTAATTTTAATACTAATTCCATAATTTTTTGTAAATAATTTGATTTATTACTTACAACTGCTTCCTTGACATACGTTTATATTTTGTATATAAAAAAGAAAAATTATTTAGATTTAATGGTTCTTTAAATAATCGATTTCCTAATTGTTATTTTTTATATACTACAATTTAAGCACGGAACGACGATCTTAATCGTTAATGTTCTATAAAGTGATACCTCTTAAAGTATTCACTTTGCCCCACTTTCACTTCGTCAATAATAAATTTTGTATTATAACTTTGTTGACAAGTTGATGATTGTCTACGCAGCTGTCCTTGCAATAAATCAAAAGGTTGATGTGTATTTTAATTTTAGAATATTAAATTAATTCACATACTTCCGTAATTTGATTTAAATAATAAAGTTAAACTTACCAGCGCTGAAAATAGGCTCATTCAGTAATACCAACACCGGTTTACACCATTCTTACAGCGCGCCCAATGGACCGATGCTAAATAACCAAACGTTAACTCTGTTCACCATTAGTAACGCATATTATCGATATCCATTTTAAAAATATTTCGCGGATGGTATTGCGATATACCGAAGTAACCGTTTATTTACGTACACAAAATAAGTAAATACAATAATAAAACAATACTAAGGTAATCACTACGTACATAAAAGCAGTAAGAGGGATTGCCGCTCTTTTTAAGCACGCTATATATAGTTGTATGTATGTCAGCAATGCAGTTAGCTATTATCACAACTGTGATTTTTGCAGCGCTTTCATTGTTGCCACACGAGCAGATGGCTAGTTTTGTGCAATGGTCTCTAGCAGTCCATATTTAAGTAAATGAATAAAAAAAGAAGAAGAAAAAAGAAAAAGAAGAATACTGGTAGCTGATGTGGCAAAATAGTTATGTATTGGGTCATACACGAGCAACCTTCCCAGTCACCAATCGCTCAGCGATTTTGACTAGACCTAGTGAGGCATCGCCATGCGAATTTTTGCAATTATTAATTCATGTTGCTCGATATTATTTAGTAACAAGGAAGAATAACAGATCTTGTTCATGGCTTGTTATCGTATATTATTAAGTATTGCCGTGACGTGAAAGTTATTGATAATTACCGTTAATTAGGCAATTTTGTTTCTTCGCCTATTAGCAACAACTGGAGGGCTGATAACAAATTATGAGAAATTAATATGTATATAAGCAGTTTGCGTGAACTCAATGTAGATTTTCATAATTTAAAGAAAAATAATCAAGGAGAAAAGCAAGAAAAATTAGAGATTTCATACATGTATTTAGCAAATGCATATTACAACTTGAAAAACGAAGATTTATTTTCAAATATCGCTGGAAGATTTTGCGTTAACAACAGCTTCAAAGGAGCAAAGATCAAACGTCCGCGACATCTAAAGTGTGCGGTATAAGAGAGATAAGCGGGTGATGATAGAATGTGCGCGTATGTATGTACACATAATTGCAGTACATACATATAAACACGGTACATATCCAAGTGTTTAATGTATAAAGAAGTGAAACTAGGTGAACCAGTCAAGCGAGTCCGCGAAGTCGAGTTGGACTTCTCCAGCTCACTTGCTATCAAGGGCATATGGGAGCCGCCGAGCGCTACTCGACACCGTTGTCCGTGCCGGCGCAGGCGCGTTCTGGTGGGGGCAGACACCTGTTAGCCGCCGTCGTCGTGTGCTGCGTGCGCCTCGCCTCTAACATACTCGCGCGTGTATTGTCAATTTGATATACCGCACGGTACTGCACTTTTTTTTCCTTGTGTACTTCTTTTTTTTTCTTGTTGTTTATAGTGATTTTGTGCGTATTCATGTTGACCGAAAACGTTCAGGAACCGTGTTTTACACGCGTTCAACACCTGCCGGAGGTAGGTTTCGTGAATTCGTAAAGACCATCCGAAGATGTTGCCCATTAAGGATAATTTTGATGCGTGCTACCAGTGATCCTCCTGATAGTGTGAAGTCTTTCAGTAGATCGTGTGATTGGTGATAGGCTCCTGGCGATCAGGTGCAGATCACCCTATGACATCCGGATGGGAAATATGTGTTGTTTAAGTGAGTGCTTTCCGACAAAATCAAAATCATCAATAACAGTGATATTGTTGTGTGATACCTTTTTACATTTGGCGCAGTTACTATTGGATTACTGTGAATATGATCGGGGGATATTACGACAGGAATCCTTTGCTGAAAGGAACATTAACTAGGTAAGAAGGTAAATTTAACCGGATCTTTTAAACAGCGTACGCCAGCAGATGGTTCGTGGAAATTCCGTTCGATTTCCAACGATGCACGCATAACAATAAGAACTAAAAGACAACCATGACCTATCTCTGTTTCGATAACTTTTTCTTTTAACAACATGTTAAAGCTTACAGGCTGATTTCATACTGTTATTCTTCATGGCGATATGCAATATGGCGGTTTTAGTATTTTGCCGTGTCGTGTTGTTATTGCGAACACTTTCACCACCGACTAGATTTCTAATCTATCTCTCTGCCTCTCCACCCGTTCACCTCCGCCGTCCTCACGATGCAGCAGCGAGTAATAACCATGGGATTCCATTCTCTTTTCGTTTTCTCACGTAAAGATTTCGCGAGTTTATACGTATTTACCGACATGATATAACGATATGAACATTTTGGATTTAGTTATGGAAGATTTCTAGAAATGTTATTTATTAACGTTTCAAATAAGTGTTTTTTCGTTGTATACTTGACAGACTAGCAATTCAAAGAAAACAAGTGACCTACACAAAAATATTTGATATTCTCTCTCTCACATTGAATATGGCTGTAATATTATTAATACAGTATGCGGAAGGATGCTAAGCGGAGTAGGTGTTAATTAGAAATTCAAAACATACTTAATTTGTCAACGGAATAAATTTACAAAGATGATTTAGAAAGATTTAATGATGGAGAAGCTGGCGACCCTTGTATTGAGTTCGTTCCATATTTTGAAAATGTTCGTCTTAATCAAATTACATCGCTCTTAAAATTAAATTATTAAACAGAATGCCTATTAATATATCGTTGCTAATATTTAAGTACTTAGTCTTCATAAATTAATTTATTAATTCATGGTCATTTATGAAACTACTTGCGCAATTATAAATAACCCTGACTCAAGGTTGTACAATATTAAACATATCTATATATTGAACGATTGTTTTGAATTCGTGTCAAAATTTTGATTATATTTCGAAGGTTACAGGTACATTTAATTCAGTTCAACAGTCTAAATTCCTGTATAAAGTTAAGCATTGCAATTTTAATGTCGAATTAATTTTTTTTTAAACTCTACGACCGAATGAGTAAATTTTCATCTGTAAGTAACTTGTTAGACGTGATAACCTTCAAGAAAGGTGGCTGAATAGCAATTTCCTGGCAAGAAACGATGAATATAAAGATGGTGGTTTTTAGAGAAAATTATACTAAAGTGAAATATATTCTCGAAACTTTCAACATAAAACTTTAAATAGGTATGTAGGTTAACATATCCTTTTTATGTATCTTTTATAGAAAGGAGAATGGTAATTAAATAATTATTCTAACTATATCAGATTAATTAATTGATCAATAGCAAATTAATAGGGATCCTGCAACCTGCAACATTTCGGGTAATTTCATATTTATTCGCATTCAACAACGACCATCATTATTATAAAACAAGACTAGCAGTAAAGATAGTCCAGTCAATGTATTAAGGCTTGAATTGAAGGAAATAAGAATAATCATTTCCCTTTCTTTTATTTTCATGTTACTATACGGTCATATCGTATATGTTAGACTTTTAATAACTCAAAATACACTGTCATAACTAAACAAGCTAATTATGCATTTGCTTTGAATGCTAAACGATAATGCTATCTCTAAGTAAACGAAAAACTCGCCTTGGTACTTAAAATTTCTATCGGTGTAGATCTTTTTGATTAAGCACCCTATGTAACTAAATGATTTGATTTTTTTTTTGGTTTTATTTATAAAATAGAATCTGAGATAAGAACAATTCGCTTTATCTAATCTAAATATTACTTATTATCGTAGAATAGAAAGATGTATTACATGATAGTAAATAATTCAGTATAATTGTTCAGTACGCCTTCTTTATTTTGTAAACCTAACGGAGTCCCAATGATGTTTTTATCTTCTAATATAACAATACCGTGTTTATTAATTTAATTTTTTATATATAACTTTACTTTATCGGATTCAGAAAAACCAATTGTCATGGGCTTTCTAAACACTAATTTTATTGCTTGTTAAAGTTATATGAAAAATTAATTAAAACAAATTAGATTTCAACGCTAAATTAACACTATTAATGTAGTGTTGTTGGTGTCCGGCCCATCATCCGTGTATCCGTTATTTGTAGATTTTTCGCATCCGGATCGTTTACTCCATTTTCCCACAATCCAATTTTCGCATCCGGAAGCTTTATTCCATTCTCCCATAATCCAATTTTCACATCCGGATCCTTTATTCCATTTTCCCACAATCCGATTTTCGCATCCGGATCCCTTATTCCATTTTCCCACAATCCGATTTTCGCATCCGGATCCTTTATTCCATTTTCCCACAATTCAATTTTCGCATACGGATCCTTTATTCCATTTTCCCACAATTCAATTTTCGCATCCGGATCCTTTATTCCATTTTCCCACAATCCAATTTCCGCATCCGGATCCTTTATCTAATTCTTTGGATATTGGATCCGAATACATTGTCAAACATTTTGCGTCTCTTATTTCGGTTCGGTTCCGGTTTAAACGGGTATTTAGGTGTTCAATAAATACCCGTTTAAACAAATAAGAAACGATAATGATAGATGTCAAGGACTATGGGATAGTATGACAAATAACACAAAATGATGCACCACACACGTTGAATTAATTAATGCGGGATAGCAGGTTCGAGGATACGTCGATCCTCATTTTCAAACACAGCCGAATGATGTGAGAAAAAGGTGTACTTCTAATATGCTTGTTTTATCCCTAGTCTTGAGAAAAATATTATTTGCAAGTACGGAAAATCCGGAAAAATAGACGAAAGGGTCTCTCGTCATTGTAGCATAATGTATACGCTTTACCCCAATGAATGCTTTATCTTAATAAATCAAACAGAACTGAGAATGACAGGCTACTCGAAGGCCAATGGAAAACGTTCATATTGAGCAAACCGTCATTTGAATTTGAATGCTCGGTATAACACGAGGCGCCATCCTGTTGGAAAATAAAATCGACGTCTCTTCCGTACAATTTTTCAATACTAAGCAATAGTGTGTCTTGCAAAATTTCCTGACACTTTGCAGCATGTACAACCTTGCTCGCAATCAATTCTAATTGACCCAAGTTATTGGCAGAGATACAACCTCACATCATTTACCCTTTTGGAAATATAACAGTCTTTATTAGACAATCTTTAAGAAAAAGCCTATCTTTTATTTCTAATCGCCCATTTCGATTATCCTCTACACAAACGTCGAATTTATGCAAATTTGTCACGGAAAATAACTTTCTTTTAATCGTCGAAAGATTAGTTTACTTTTGGTTTTGCCCAATTCAAGGGTTCGTTTGGTTATAGTACCAAGTTTACCAATACTTTTTCCTTTAATTTCGATGGTTCCAGTTTTTTTGTAGTGTTAAAGCGAAGATTTTACTATTCTTAATTCAATGGCGATTTTCCTTAACTAGGATGCAATAATTTCGCGCAATTTTTTGTAAAGTAAGGACACCACTACCATTTTTTACAAATTTAACACTGTTACACACTTTAGACATTAACAAAAAAAAAAACAACAAAGGTGATAGATAAATGTTCAATTTTGCTTTGCACGTATTTCATAACATTTTTTTACTGTCTTAACATTTAGTAGAATTTTTTAAAAAATAATTAACTGTCCTAACAAATAGTTGTTAGGGCTCATATATTCTCCTTTAGACTTCACAGGTCGGTTGGCATATTCAAGTTTCTTATTTTCATAATTTTAAATAACGTCCATCTAGCTTCAGGTTAATTCAGACTATTTTCCAATCCGGTGTTCTTTTACAAGAAAGTGGGAGCCAATAGAAAAATTATATTGTCATATCCAGAACCAGTTACAAATTCAATGTTGCCCGTCCAATTTACACTTAGAGTGTATATTTTTATTAAAAGGAATATAATTACATAAATGTATCTAAGTATTTAGCGGGAATTACCCGTTATAGATTCACTAATTTATTAGAATAAAGATAACAAAACAATAAAAATTGATTTAAATAATTTGTAAATAATGCCTAACAAATTAAATCAATACGATCGTGGAGATATTTTAACGCAATTATTTGATTATTTGATTATTACAAATATTAAAAACACTAAACACAACACAACACAAATGTTGTTAGGCTGCTCTAAATAAGAATTTAATCGAAACCACGCTAGCACAAATTCACCAAAAGCACACGATTGTAAGCAGAGTGGATAATCATACAATTTGACGGATTAGCACTATTTAAGAATTTAATGTGGGAGTTAAGATAGCAAAGGGGAAAGGTGCATTGAATGAGTGCTACCCGTTCGAGCAAATGCCTAATCCAAAACGATAATACGGTAACATCGTCAAACTCGTGATTGAATAATAATGAAGGGTTAATGCTAGACGGCATTGACCTGGCCTCTTCTACACTGAAGTTCATCAAATCACAACGCATTCGAAACAGTATTCAGGATAATCCCATGTGTTCGGTTGTTTAACCGAATTTAACTTCTTGTTAGACATTCATCCAGTTTAGGAAAGGTATACTGATAAATAACGCTTAGTAGGCTTTCACGGTCGATATAACTGCTATTAACTTCGGCTTCTTCAGGATAACTGAACAATTCTGTTAGTAGCAGGTATATTGAGAAATACTAACAATAATTTTATTGAAACATTGCCTCTGTTCTCTGATGAAAAAATAACTAATTTTCAGTGCGTTCAATTCAATTCCAAAATATACTACGTCCTTGAGGCTTCTTTATTTCTTTATTTCATTCAATAATATGTTCGCTATATTGTTTTATTAATGTTTGCAACATTCATATTAATTAGCGATGTTATGAGAATATGTTCTTAAAGAAATAGAAACCTTATCTGAAGTGGATTTGTGAAGCGCTGTAATAGCAATTTATCAATTAGAATAAACAGTCCAGAATATACCGAATAAAATGTTTGGAAAAAGATAAATTGCCCATGAGAATTTATTCACTATAAGAACTGGATTATATCCAATTAGAAAAAAAAAAAACGATTATTATAGCAATAAATATAAGCAGTTTCTATAAAAGATCTTACGCGGTAATGTAAGGAACGTGTATAAACACAACCAACGAAAATATATTTCGATTATTTGAGTTTAGAAAATAAATGATCGGGCGATTGGAGCGGAGATTCAGCCTACTGAATAGTCATAACGACTCTTGAATTTTTGTATGATTTTCACGAACTTAAAGACGGTAATTCCTCCGACTTTAACGCTTTAGATCTGGATGACAAAACAGGTATTGTTTCTTCACTTTTAACAAAGAAAGGAAGTCCCTTAAATTGGGGAATTTCAGCATTGCTTTAAGAATTTTTTTAACGCTCTTCATCACTGTTGCTGCCGGCGATAGAACTTTTTCTAAATTAAAAATAAACAAGGATTATTTAAGAACCATATCTACTAAAAATCACTTTAATGGGTTAGCAATGTTGGCCATTGAACATGTATTGAGTAATAAATTAAATCTGAAAGAAGTTGGAAAGCGATTATTTTAATTTAGGTTTAAACTTTGTACATTTCTGTTACTAGTTTTGTTTACTTTTTTCAAATTTAAATTTAATTTTATTTAATTTAATTAATAAATAATTTAAATTTAAATTTAAATTTTCTCTGAAAACAGTAGTTTTAAATTGTAAGTTCGTTGTCGTTAACTCATATTAAAAATAAAAATGTTGTTTTTCAATAAAACAATTTTCCATAAATCTGTACTGGCATTATCGTCTTAATGCAATTATATGTCATTTTTTAGTAAACATGGTTCTTTTATAAATCTGTTTTTCCTTAATGTTTCGGTTTTTTTTTTAACTTGGGGGGCGGCATTTTTTGGATGTGCTTACGGCGGCAAAAACGCTAGGAACGACTATGGATGTTGTAATGAGAAATTTTTTGAAAAAACTCATTTTACTAGATACTAACAAATACGAATTGTAACAGATTGTAACAAAGATAAATCATTTCATAAATAAATTAATAAAATATGCTCCACTCTTACTGATTAGTGGAAATAAAAGGAGCCTGTAACACATTGTATTTATGCCATTTGGCGATTGCTTCTTCCAGTTCCGGCATCTCAGTAGTTTGTTGTTTAGTTCGTATTCATTTGACAAATCTATTCGTATTATCAAATGTAGTTTGACCTAACCTTACATTTTACGTAGTCAGCAAACTGTTTATATTGTTGACAATTGTCTGTATTATTAATACAAACATTTTCCACAAATTGTTTACATAATTTTCTTTTATTATTTACATGTTGATATACACACATCGTTGGTCTTACAGTACAGAATTGCTGGTATATCAAAAGAGAAACAATCTTTATCTATACAAACTTCGTGCTTTCAAACGAAAAATATCTGCATAGCTTCACTAAAGAGGGACGCGTTTGAAAATGTTAAATGAACAAATGTCTGGAATAGTTTCTGCCAGAATATGTAATAATATACAGCGTATTCTATATAAAAAATTGAAATAACATGAAACAAACACGGCAACGATTTCGTTGTCCATCTCGTAGAATCTACTTGATATAATTGCTTTCTCAGTGCGCTCATGAAAACTAGGAGAAATACTTAATCGAATAATTTTTTTCTTTCTAGCACGTAAGATATCGAGCGTTAAAGAAATGTCATTTTGCAAAAATATCAAATTATCTCAATTATCTTAAAAATTAAGCTGAAGTGTAGGTATGGGCGATAGGCGAAGAAAGTTGTAGTGCTAAAAACGTACAAATTTAAGTTACGTTTAAATTTTGTTCCATTTAAAAAATTAAACTTGTATCGTATCCCATATATTTGGACAAAATTTTGTCATACAAAACATGAAAATCGTCTTCTTGGACGCCAGATTCAAGCAGAGCGTCTGTTACTTTACCGTATTTTATTACATCAGCTTTTGAAATTGCAAACTTGTAGCATTCTTTTGTCGTGATCATTTAGTTATAGGTGATGACCTGATTAAACCATCAGCACATTTTAAATCTCATAATTATGTTTTCTTTGGCTCTACAAATGTTTTATTAGAAACACTGAAACGTCTATTTATTGCATTGACAACATTATCAAAAATATAGCGAAAACTGGAAAGCTGGTTCTTACGACTTTGAGTTATTAGATCATTTAGCTCAGTTCATTATTATCCAAATTTCTTGTAATATTAAATAGCGTTATTATACTTTTAAGGGTATTTATTAAATCAATTCGTTGCTTTTATTTCAATATTCAGCGAATCTTCCAAAATGATTTCCTTCCTATTTAACTCGACAAAAAGAAAATTATACAACGCGAAACCAAGAAAGGAAGTTAAAAACTAAGCAAACGGTTAAATATTGTCCAGGATCGCAATATTATTTTATTGTTGTTAAAATGACATTTGAAAGGTTGAATGGTAATAAACCAAAAATAATTAATTTAATTTCGGCATTTTCGTTTTTCCTTCCTCTTTTTCGCGATTGTATCCATTCTTGAAAGCCTTTCTTACCTTCTTGTTCATTTCTTGGAGCTGCATCATCGACATTATCGAGGTGTTCGTACCCAGAATTATCATTGAGGCTCAAGTGAAGGTCCAATAATTGTTGGTTTAGAATCTTCTGTCTCTCATGATTTTGACAGTGACTTTACTATTGCTGGAAAATGGACGTTTGGTTCTTTAATCTCCTTTCTTGATTCCGCACCACATTAAATAGGTTTTGATTTTGTACCCCCTGATAGATAGATGGACAGTAGAATTGTAAAAAAAGGTTTAGATCAAAACAAAAGCATGCCTGTAAACTCAAAACTAGCTGTTGGTCTTACATAGTAACATTTGATTGGAAGATGTTAGTATTTACAATATTAAAATCGTATTCCTTCGATTCAAATCGATAAATAATTTTTATTCTTTCGCATAACTGTGTTAATATCGAGATTCAACCTAAAACCGTACCCTTTTCTTATTCGAAACGAATTCAGACAATCGGAATAATCGTCACTTCAATATCCGGTCGCGTACGGCGACCAGACGAATCGATGGACAAGGACGAAGGCTGTGCGAAGGTTAAGCAAGAGGAAGAGAAAAACCTGCCGCCCACCCGGATCTAATTCAATTTCATCTGACCAGTTTCCGGAGCGCTCGTAGCGCACTTAGATTATTTTATGTCGGAGAGGTGGAGGTCGAAGGGAAAAAGAAGTAAACTTCGCACAATAAACGTGAATAATTCATACGCCGCGTTTCGCCCTCATCTAAACCTTTAAATGGATAAGAAGAGAGCAGAAAGAGATGGAAAAGTGGAAAAATGATGCAGTTGCGCT
>LR736866.1:9395281-9408297 GCA_902654985.2 Oryctes borbonicus
GTATCCTGAATAAACTAGAGTATATGTAGATACGTAAATAAAAAGAAAAATATTAAACCGAGGAAAAGGAATGATAAACAATGAACGCCAAAATAGATAAACTAAAATTACCATTGCTCGATAATGCGTTATGTAAATACAGAATGTTTTCGACTCTACTTTATCAAAATGTACTCATATCAAACAAGGTCAAGATGATTAGGATTGTTATTTTTTATTCGTTAGCCAATAGAATTAAAATAGACGTTACATGCATCTTTCTTCAAAATTACACTTTTTCTATTCGGCGGCAACTTACCATAAAGCTTATAATTATGCATATTGGTGAAAAAAAAAACCTTAAATTCATTGCCTGTCATTGTGCTTTCATGGCTTAGGAATTTTTCAGTTGCATGTACCAAATCATTCATGTTTGCAGCATGAAATTAACTAGCTTAATCTCATTGCGTGCTATGCATACGTATTAATTCGTACAATGTCTAAGAAAACGCACAATTGATGTGACGGCAATTTTATACAGAAATCAAGTTGTCACAAATTATTTTTTTTTATTAAAAGCGGTAGCAAATGTGTAGGTAACACTTTCGTCTTGCACCAAGGTCTTCAATGTTTGCTTCGAGGTTGCAGATTTTAATATAATATTCGCATATGAATGTCTATCCTTTTTCTTTTCAATGTTAAATCGTTTGCTGACAACAATGTTCCGAAATTATTTCGCATACAACTGAAAGAGTGTCAAGGTCATTTCAATAGACTCTGAAATGCCGGTTTGATGACTTTCTCTACGACAAAAGCGATAGTTATATAGCTAAATGATACATATTCTTTGTCTTATACCGTCCTAAAACTCCAAATCTTCTAATTTAATAATTTGTCCTAAATCCGTTTAACATTACGCATGCTCTTTTCGACATGAAATACCCAGGAATGCCCATTTTACTGGCTGTAAAAGTCTGGCTGACAAAAACCCCGGCCCTTAGATTTATCGTTGCATTCTTAGGAGAGCCCGTTGAAGTGCTATAAATCAAATTGCGCGACAGATAGGAATTTGGAATTGCTGCAAATTACCTACCGTACCACGCCACGTCAATCGGAAAGTTTCCGTACCGCGTATAGTACAGCTAGCTGCTGTTTGCTTTAACTCAAGCAGCCGTGAGTAATGTCGACTTCAATTATTTATGGCCGCGTTAGAACGGAAAAGATGAGATGTAATGGTATCTTTTTATTATTCCGATATCAATATTATCATGTCGAATTGAATGAAAGGAAAGCGAGAAGAAAAATGATACTATATTTCAATTGGGTATTGATTTTACGTGTTTTGTGTAGACATGTGGCTATGTGCATCAGGCGATCTTGAAGATGGGGACATTTTTTTTTAAGTATAATAATATCTAAATACATTATTTCGCACCAACTGCATATTGTACAACCTATTAAGATAGCAAATCAAATCAATATACAGGGTGATTTTGACATCTTGTTTGGGAAGTCGTCTAAAACAAAAAATGTTAAATAAGCATAAGCCAAATTGCAAATTTGGGTACGATTTACTATAGAAATGATCCTCTAAAGAAATATGATCTTGCATAGCAACTTCTAGCAAGGATAATTTTTGATAAATAGAAATAGAAACTTTACAGTAAGAATAGCAAATGGCATTAATTATTATAATTGCGTATCATACTTGAATATCTAGCTGGTGGTAGTAGAAGTAATTACTTCCTTGTGCAACAAGTTTCTAACTGTCAATGCTAGTAAAAACTTCATACAAGAAGATGAAGTTATACTTGCACGAAGAAAGTGTATTTTAATATAGTCATAATGTGGAAAGTTTACTCTATATGCATCCATACAAAGAACTCATTAAAAATTAATTGAATTCAAATCCTAGTCAAAAAAAATAGGCGTTTCTAGTAGGAGATAAAACGAAACTTTTCGAAGAACAGGTGCCGGTGATCCGAGCTTTAAAAGCCTCACAAAATTGCAACAGAAGTAAAGCGGGAAAATAAATCGGTACCAGCAGTGAATATGGTAACTATCTAGAAAAATATAAAGGAAGAACAGCATAAGGAGCAAAGTAGAAGAGGCAGAAGGAAGCATGAAACACGTACCTCTAAATGTTGCGAGCAGGAAACAGAATCATTTTCGCGGATTATATGAGGCAAACTTTCTCTTCTCCGTAATTTAATAACCGAATATTTATGAAGATCGGCGTTACTTGCAACACCGCCCGAAACAAACGACCATCGGTAAAAACAATGGTTTACATTAATTTTCCGTCCCTTCAGATTAAACCTCTTTTTAAACGATGATGGTGAGAGGGCGGTATACTGTGTGTCCTAGTTTGCCGTTGGAGTAGCGAGATACAAGGACATGTAAAACCTAGATTCAACCTTCATGGTAAAAAAAGGTTAAAAATTCGGTTAGGGATTCTCGTCCATGTGACCAGATGACGAAGATGTCATTAACGTATCTAAACCAACATTTCGGTTTTAAATGGTAGGATGATAGGATTTGTTATTCGAACGCTTTCATGAAAACATTAGCGAAGACCAGAGATAAAGGGAAACCCATGGCAGCTCCAGAAACGTGTTCATAAAAATGGATTAAATTTAATAAAAAACAGAAAATAATTGTTCAAAGTTAATATTGATATTAAGACGATAAAGAAAAGAAAAATCAGAAATAGCCCACTACAGAACACAATTGTTCTCGGAAACAAATCTAAATTATTTTTACGGCGACGGATACCTGCGGGTAGAAAATACAAAGATTTTATTACACGAAGCGGTTTATTCATACACGGCATGGCGATCACAAAGACGCGAGATCCCCATCATAGCGCTTTAAATATGACATAAAAGCCGTGATCGTCATCTTTCTCTTCCCTGTTGCATGTTTCTCTTTTCCACGGCCCGCTCCCCCTTTTTCGTGTATAACGCATATATGATAATAAATAATTCAAACCGACAACCACCACCCATGCCTAGTCTCCACAGCACGTTGGAGAAAATGAGCCTAGTGACCGAGTTACGGTCATAAACCTTGCGGTCCAACGATATCATAACGCTTTTATGTCGTCAGCAAGTAACCTCTTCCGAAAACATTACGATCGTAATTTTTGTATGTATGAGTGTACCAGGTAGATATGTGCGGAAAAAATTGATGTAAATTACACGTTTTAGTATTGGTGGCTGGTATCATCATGAAAATTGGGTCAATCATAGGTGTTGTATACACCTTCGATAAGGTAATTTCGTTATCGATTTTATGAATGTAACTTCGTTAAAATGCCTCCATCTTCATGATTTTTAAATAACATAAATGATGATTCGGTTACGATTTGTTGATATCGAACATCACGTAGGAAATAAGCTAAAACTACAAGCAACTTTAGACTTTTACGTTCAGTGAAAATTTCAGTGTTATCAAGATAGCGATAATTTTTTTGGTGTGTGCTGAAAGCATAAGTCGCTCAGGCAATTTTACCTGCTTCAAAAGCAAATATGAAAATAATCTTCACGTAGCATGTGTCAACATTTCTACAGAAGAATTTCAAATATGTAAATAAAATGGTGCTGTTCGAAAGTGGATGTGCAAAGATTATGTATGCAAGTTTTGTACTAACCAAATAAATAAAGCTCTATGAAAGAAATAGATAAATTAACAATTGCAAATAAAAATGTTGCATACACACAAGCAAATATAAATAAAAAAAACTCCAAATATTTGGCAACCAGTCCTTTCGCATCAAAATTGTGATTTCCCTTAAAATACGCAAACAAACGTATTCAAATGCTCTAAAAATTATCTGCGTATCTGAAGATTCCGTGCAGAGCAACAACATATTAGCTAAGATGAATCCAAATACAACTCATGGTACAGCAACTGATATAAAGCTAAAAGGAGTACCCCGCTTCGGTTTTTTTCATCTTTATGAGTTAACAATTAGAAACTGGTAATCTACTCGATTACAACTTTATCTTAGAATTTGGAAAACGTCCCGGGCAAGGAAGAGGACGCTCAATACGGGCGTCTTCGGAAAAGAAAATCTCTGGACCTATCAGCTTACTGCACCGCAAGGGAAATTTTTGAAGCTATATTGAATCAATAACCTTAAAATTATTATTGTAGAATAGATAGAAAGGAACTAAATATGACAAATACGCTCTCTCTGTGGTAATATACAGAATTATCGAATTAATAATAGTTTGAAAGATCTTACAACTCTATTTATTTCTTTTTATTAAGCCTCTTTACCACTTACCACTCTATTTACTAAATCCAATACCAAAAGCTCATTTGGTTCGGAAGACAATTTTTTCGGAAGTTAATCATATCCTTCTCAAACCTATAACTCATTTAATTAATATGTGGCTTTAACAAGGTGTACTCCCACGCGCCTAAAGAAGTCTGCGATAATACTTTTTTACAAAGAAACGTCCAACCACAAGCCTATTGCTCTTTCTTTGGGTATAGCGAGACTTCTTGAGTGCGCCATGCCAACAAGGTAAATTAAATTTATATAAATATAATAAAAAATAATATGGATTAGGACAAGGAAATTCGACCATCACAGCAATAACCGATCTATACAGCAAAATACTTTTTCAACATGCGACTGCGTCCGACATGACCTTCTCTTTAACAAACTCGAGGCTTTGTGGAATGATCGTCTTTGCATGTATGCGAGAAAGTTCAATTGGTTCGATTATCATTAATCTATGGAAATCATTTTACTCAAATGCATTACCATCAAGGATAGGTGGTGTGGAGGGTTTACGATTGCCCAGTGATTCGACGATGTTAAGGTCCGATAATTTCAATGAGTTGTCTTAGTTCATGTAGCCCAGAGTACGCATTACGTTTATTTACTAACCCCCTCAATTGGAATGTGGCTTCATCGGACATGAAAAAAAGAACAGTCTCAGATCTATCAATTTTGTAATAAATTGCTTAATATTTTTTAATACTAACTAAACATTATTATTGAATTAATTTCGATTACATAAGAAGAACCAATTAAAGTAATTTCGACTACTTTTAATACATCTATATGTATATATAATATATATTGTTTATGTTGCAAGAACAAATTAAATGCAATTATCCGCAATTATATGTATAAATGTTGGAGTAGTAACAGAATTATTTTATGTCTACAACGCTCATAAATATTTTCTTTATATAATAAAAGTTGAGTACATTATTCCATATTATAACTATTTAACATGGTTACCTGTAATTTGCGTGTGTTTGAATAATAATTATAGAGCTTGTGGAAGAGAGTATGTGCGCAATTTTAATCTTTAGTCACGTACACAGGATGTTCTCAAACACAAGCAATCCGGAGTGCAACACTTAATAAGCGAAAAAAAAAGGAAAAAAGAGCTTTCGCAAGTGTTTGGGCAAATATATCGAATTGGAAGGAAGGAATGTCTAGCGTTCACTGTAGATAAATAAATAAGTATATTGCAATTGCAAAAATATTCGATAAAAGTTAATAGTTGAGTAGATTTAGCGCAATGTAAAAATAAAGGTACGATCAAATTTCTCATCCTCCCTTATATGAAAGAGAACGAATAGCCTTCAATGCAGGAAGTAAGGGGGTTGTTCTACAGCCGATATTAGCAAGACATGACCTACTTCGGATGCAAGAAGCAGGTCACGTTTTACTTATTTGAGATGGCGACATTCGGAATTTAGGTAAAATCGCAATTTATACCTTTTGTTTTGTATTTGGAAGCAGTTAGATAATATCAGCACGCTGTTTTTGTGCCAACATGAGAGAGATGTATAGAAAAATAAAACCAGGTCGGTTGTAGAAGAAGGGAGATAGATTTTCTAGAACTTTCTCTTTTTATAAATATGTATTAATGATACAGTGCCGCGCAATAAGATTTAGCGCTATATAATTTAATTGTAGTAATGATATTATATAAATAATAAATTTGAATATTGTGCTGCATCAGAATATAAGAAATATACAGCGTGTTTCATTGAAAGTTTCAAAATTGAAGGTGACTTCTCGTTAAATCGAAAGTCAGATTAAAATTCCATTTTAGACCTGCATTTACTGAACTTTATAACTGTAGCGTTTAGGTTCATATGAAAAATATATTTTATTTATGCGTAAAACGTAGGTAAGAAGGGACACAATAGAGATAATTAAGGGTAACTAAACTTTTGCAATGGGAACTAATTTGCGGTGACAGACTATACTTGTGCTATCAAAATGCCGCAACTAAATTATCTACTATCAAAAAAACTGCTCAACTATCAGCTAACCTCGAGTACCTAATATATGCAATTTAAACAGGCGCAAACAATAGCAGTATTTGCAATATTATTCGAGATATTTAGGTATTTCCAAAGTTTTGCCCTTCACTGTACTTATAAACATAATACTATGTATTACTTGTGTAGATCGAGTACTTGGTAGATTTGTAATATATTCACCGCATCAAGATTTTCTTATTCAAAACAATGTTAACTATGATTCTCTCTATTTGTGGTTCAATAACATTTTCCCTATATATCTTTTCCTTTATATACTAACATATATATATATATATATATATATGTATAGCCTAAAACATGCGCGAAAACTCGTAAAATAGGAAGTTTTACGATAACACAGACGTCAAATGATGAACGTTGACTTCCTGTTCGAAAATAAGTTTTCCCTCGAACGCCTTCTCTGTTGTTTTGGAACAGAGCGAGCCTACAGCACCCCCTTGCAACTGACGGAGAAGGCTTCAGAAGAAATCCCTTACGACACCGGAAATGGACCGATAAACGGGATTTTCAATGAGGAAAGATATAAATAACAACGAGTAAGGGAAATACCGTTACGCTGCCGGAAAATCGAGATACTAAAGATAGCTTGATTTTCAGCGTGAAGAATGATGAACATTTTGTTATTTTTGATTATTATATTATTATATATATTATATATTAATATTATATATATTATATTATTATATTATATATATATTAATATATTATTATTATTATATTATAACTATTTTTGATATTAATTTGCAACTATAAATAGCCATTTAGGTGAATCGTACTTGTTATTCGTGTGACTTGCATAGCTAATGCCAAAGAAGAGATATTGAATAGAATTTAATTGAAAGTCCATCAAAATTTCAAGAAGGCGTTAATAAATTTCGATAATTGCACAATTCGAACAATTTCAAGAAAAATTGAATTCTTTGGTATAAGTTGATTAAATGGTTCAGGTAGTATTTATTTTCATTTTAATACATGAAACGGTTATTTCATCAAGAAAAAAAGAAAATTTAAATTAATTGATTGGATAATGTGTTGTAGTATTTTAATATAGTTATATTAATACCGACCTTAAGGGTGATCTTCCATCACAGGAAGTCCCTTGTCTCTCTTTTCTAAGCAATTTCTTTCCAAACATTGCCCAAATAACATTCTTATAAGTCTAAGCAATAATGATATTCTCAATTTTTTATGTATGTTTCGTGCTTTGGCACATATTGGTTACCTCGACTCTAATCCAAATATCGCTTTCGTTTATTGTTTTGCCCTCGAATTGAGTTGTATTTTATACAGCGCTTGTTTACACGGATCAAGCGCTATAAATTTCAAGTTTTTTCTCACATTGATCGCATATTTTGTAGGTTTTATAATTTATCTTTGACCAGATAACTAAATGTACGTAAATAGTAGTAAATAGAAAACAAGGACAAGGCGATAGGCTTGGATTCTTAATAATAAGAAAACAAGCAGTGGAACACCCATATACAAGTAATAGATAATGATTACTTAATATATTTGTATTGACATTAAATCAACATTTATCTTTACGAAATATCTCTGTATATATAACTAATATCTCAGATTATTTAGAGCAGATAATCTTTGTGATTTCACGAATCTTCCATTATACTAACTATTATACAGATAGACATGCCGGGATACGCCAAGCATAACAATAAATCATCTCAATACGTGGGAGTTATCTGTTGCGGTCCTAGTTCGTGAAGTGGTGAGTTGAGCTAGCATATATACGTTATTCGCCGACGCGACGCTGTGCTCGTTATACGAGCGTCCGTGTGAACTCGTTTGTTAGACGTGCAATTCGCTTTACCTACTATATAAAGCTCGAAATACTTTCGTCCAGAATGCCCAAAAGCTTGGCAACCATCTTGGTATAGATACGGTATATGTACAGATTTCTTTTTAATTGTACGAATTGTAATGTTGTAAATTAGAAAATTTATCAGATGAGATAGTGAATTGGGAAACTTGATTAATATAATAAATTACGAATGAGAATGAAGCATTGTAGGCGATTATTAATCACGCTCTTTCAAATAATCTAGGATGATTAAAACTCTTACTTAAAATTACTTTTAATTAAAATTGCCCTCTTAACATATTCACAACTGTTAGGCACTAATGCCTTCATTTGTCTGTTTTCGAGGTAATTTTTTTAGTTTTTGATCGATAATAATCAACGAAACAATTTTTATTTCAAAATGCTTATTATTACTAGATTTTCCAAATATTTTATGTACTATTCTCTTTCCAAACTGTTACATAAGCCTGTAGAAACGAGTACACTTTCCGAAATTAGCAGAGACTAGACAGACTAATGTTTTGTCGACTATCGGGGAAACCAGTAGGCAACACGAACCCATCCTCACGAGACGAATAAACACGAGTCTGTCTAATCTCTGCTAATTTCGTGAAAGGCAACGCTTTACTAATGATTTTAGGCATTTCTTAAATCTTAATCAAATAAATAATGTCCTCAATCTTTATAGAGACGATCTATTTTTAGGAATATAAATAACATACGAGTCTTTAGTATTAGAAGATAATTTTTATCCCGCCCCTAGATTAACATTCAACTATATTTCTAGTCACGTTTCACTGTTACCTACTAATAAAACTTCTAAAATCCATAATTTTAAGAAGGCTAATTACATAGACTTACATCACGATTTTTGTGGTATTGATTAGTCATTTCTGTGCACGTACAAGGCCATTAATGATTCTTGTGACGCTTTATACAAGACGCTCCATGAATATTTAGATGTGTTTGTTTTTTTTTTTTAAGTAATTCTCGGCCTACCTGCCCTAAATGATGTACAACCCAACATACAAATAATAACTTAAAAATAAATTCTACAAATGATATAAAAGAACTAATTGCAATGAAGATTTACTTCGGTATAAGAACTTATGAAAAAAGGTGCAGATGCAAAGAGCCGAAAGCCAAATTTCTTATAATCCTAAATACTTGCCGTCGTTCATTTGAGTTTAAAACGGAGTAAGTGGTTTCCCTCGTTCACTGCGGAACGTTACCCCTACAACCACTTCAGAGTTTGCATCTACAGTTTATTAATACGTTTTTGATTAATAGTAAATGTAAGGATTGGTGAGTCTGGGGGCATCTCAATTGAGTAGGTACATAAGATCTTAACAGCTCATTTGAATGTCCAACAGTCCAAACAGTGGGTTCTTCGTAGCAAATCAGCGTCAAAGAAGGCCAAAACCGCTTTATTAGATGCACGATTAATAACGAATATTATACCAACTTATCGGATCGTTTTAACAATGCAAGAAAAACCTTCGCATTTGGCTTAAAAAATAATTCTGTTTCATCAAGGAAATGCACGAATTATACACTTGTATCGTCGCCATGGCAAAATTCTACAAGTAATGATACGAATTGCTTCCGCACCCATCATATTCGCCAAATTTAGCCCCCAGCGATTATTTTCTATTTCCGAATATGACAAAATGGCTCGGCGGAAAAAGATTTGGCCTGAACGATGAAGAATCTGCAGAAACAAACGTGCATTTTGCAGGGTTGAAGAAATTGTGTTTTTTAGATGAATGTATTGTAAACGATAAAGCGGAGAATTACTAGAAAGAAGACTGGCATTCTCTGTGGATTACACCTACATAAAAATAACACTGAAAGAGTTCTCGCTTTTTAAATGTGCTCTGTAACATAGTATATGTATGTACTAGTGCTTTGTATCTTCCGAAAGTATCTACTACTGGCGTAAAGCGAAGTGGCATGGAGTCAAACCAGCACTGGATGGTGTATTGCAGTATAGTCGACCATTCGTGCTATATACGACTCCAAAGCTCTTCAATATTCATCGGAGAAACGGGAGTTAACTGACGAATATACTGAATTGGAATCAGATTCCTTAATGAGTGGTCAATACTATATTACGGATGCTACATGTACACCTGGATTACGGATATGAAATGCCTGTTTATTTATCAACGGCTTTTCTAATGGGGAAACCGAAGACCGAATGGTTTCTGCACCACAGAACGGTACTACTGGAAAAAATAATTTATGCCGGAGTTAGTATGCCGACGAACGTTACTTGTATGCTGTAAAATTGCGTACGCGATGATTGATTTCATTAAAAACACGAATGTTAGAATGTAGATTGGGTAGATTAAGCGTTAAATTTCCCTGTTTACCAATGCGGGTGTTCCCCTTTTTACCGTTGCTCGATTTCTGCTAAGTCATTTCGATAGACCTACGAATGTGAAGTTTACCTCGATCCTGTACCTTTCTATCTTTATAAATAATCGAAACGAATTCAAGGTCGCCAAATTTCTTGCCAGATTCAACGACCCGATATTATTCAATGTATCTCTTGGACACACATCCCAAGGGTATTATTCCGAGAATACTTCGGCTCCATTTTTATCATCTTCAACAATGGGGAGTGTGCATTTTACTCGTTCGTTGTAGTAAATAACAAGAAATAAATTAATACATTTACATAAACAAATTTATTACGTTTGTTAACTTATTTGAATGCAATTTTTATATTTTGCCGTTGAAGAACGTCCTTGAGCTGTTTATATAATTTATCTAAGGAAGCAATCGAAAATAATTTAAAAATTTATTTTCATCATCCCACAGCTCTTTAAAAAGCATGTAGAATATATCCTCCTCTCTCTATTCCTCTCTCCTTTGATTAATCGAATAAATCCAGAGAAGTCGACTACGTTTCCGCCTTTTTCTACGACGATGAAGTAACCATAGTGCAATCATTTTCCCTGATTCATTGAAACACGTCAAAATAAGTAAGATACGTTACGATAAATTGTCGTACGTTCTTCTAACATACGTCCAAAATCGTTGTGTGTGGAAAAAGCCTAAGTTGACTAGCGCTGAGTGTAGGCTTTCACGACCGTAATCCATAGTACAAATGTCTTTCGGGTGATGTCGTGCAGTTAATATTTTACTTGACGTTTCGCTGACCCTGCTGTCAGCTTCTTCAGAAGATTTCTAAAGACTGTAAAGAAGAAGAAGAAGAAGCTGACAACATGGTCAGCGAAACGTCAAGTAAAATATTAACTACACGACATTACCCGAAAGACATTTCTATTATGACTAGCGCTGCTTGCCGATTTAAGTGTCTGAGGTTACTTTCTTTGGGGATATTTAAAAATGTGGACTACGATACTGTCTTATCTGATATTTCGCTTATGGTATCATAGTGCTAAAAAAAAACTTGCAAAACCGTTATAATTTTTATAAGGCGTTATCAAAAATGTTTTTTTTTCATTTTTATTTATTTAACATATTGGATACAAGACGGGATAAACCCAAAACAAGTACCCCAAATTACAAACGGAATTATATAGTAAGTTAGAGAGTAAGAGTAAAGAGAGTTTATGCAACAAATTCTCATTCAACGATACCGAGTCTTAGCTTTATAATTTGACGGCTGCTCAAATAAAACACATCTATGTCGAACTGGTTGAAAGCCCTGAACAACAGGGTACAGAGGACAAAGTACCGGGGAAGTCGTCAATAATTTATCCGTGCGATATTGATGAATTTAATACTGACGTAAGTCTTTAATGGAGATATCAGGATATACTGCAAGGATGTCTTTTGTACACTTTTATTTCGATTAATATAAACGACTTAGATTCTATTAAATGAATGTTGCGAAATGGCTTTTGATCCCGAGCACCTCAAAAAAAAAATGTGGTAATAATCCATATTGTTAGTTTATTTATTCGTTGTTAGTTTCCAATAAATACTATTTTTTCTACTTTAAACGGCATACTTTTGATTTGAGTATTTTATGTGCAGAAAGGTCTATACCAGCAAAGGAAGTGGTTAAATAAAATATATAACATGTCTATTTTGGCTATACTGTGGCGCAGGGAAGAAACACCTTTCGAAACCCATTCAAAAAATAAAATAAAATTCTTTCCAGTTGTTATCATATACAACATTATCAACATTATATTGAGAATAGCGGCAGTTAAAACCAACTTGAGGTAATAATATGAAACTAGCTGTAATACATTCATTACCTCAAGGAAAAACAAAATTGATGAGTTTATTAATAGATAAACACAAGTAAATGTCCCTGGACTGAGATAATAAAAAAGAAATCGTTAGATTTAAATTAAAGTTTATTTTATTGTACTCATACTACCTGCACAGATAATAATTGTGTAGGGGCCACGCGCCCGGTTATATTCGAAGTGTGGATGGCGATTTAGCCATGTTGATATTCGTACGTTCAAGAGGAGAGACATGAACAGTGATGTAATAATTAGCATTAAATAATTAAGTTGGTAATTGACGAACAAATCTAAGGTCCTGTCCAAAATTTATAATATGCCTTCCTAGTTTCTAAGCTACAGCTAAATATAAATCTAATTCCTGTTTTGATATCATAGATATAAGTGCTTCACAACCATCAACAGGAACGTAAATAATAATCTTTTAGACTGTAGCGCCATCTCTTTTCTATAAGCAGTATATTGTGCGACACGTAGAGCACCATAAATGGAGTATTTACTCTAACTGATTAAATTATTTGTTTGTTATATATGTTTGTGTATCATTTTCGGTTGATTGTTTTTAGATTTGAGCGGTAGTCATTGCTGACCTTGTAAATGTGATATGGAACGAGTTATTAGCGTTGTACGGTTATCAATCCCTGTTATTTATTCTTGACTTG